>OY856411.1:65690000-65820000 GCA_963693085.1 Alisma plantago-aquatica | reverse complement strand
TTTGTGTGCTTTCTTTATGTCTATTATAACATTAAACCATATGAATACTATTTGATGTATAAATCATACACCCTACAACTTTCTATTTATCTTACGTAATACTTTTTTCTTAATATATCAATGATATACATTAAAGTGAAATACCATCAAAATCTACATGCGTGCTTAGCACATGTAATATCCTATATCCCAGCGTGATTGGTTCATACTGATATAGAAGGGGGCAAGTTGATAAAATCCGTGTCCAATTGGTATTACAACATCTAATTATTGCCTTCTCGATATTGTTCAACATATAATCATTATCCTTAATTAGGAACGTCTTATATCTGGAAATTGTATCCAGTTATGAGTGTCACCTTCTTGACAATATTGTTTCTCGACTTCAAGATATTGTTTCCTAATATAATCAATCTCTATATATCCAGTTTCCTGTTTTGAGAAAGTAATGTTTCATAATCGTGAGTTGCACTGAGATCATAATAGGAACTGAATTGCGATCTTACCTTCTATCCATATATATATTGAGGCAAAGGCCTGAGAGAGACTAGTCCATGAACGACGTAAAACGTGATTTGGAAATTGTTTCCAGTTATGATTGTCACCTTGTTGACATTGTTTCTCCTTCTAGATACTGTTTCCTAATATAATGATCAATCTGTGTATTTCCAGTTGCAAGCTTTGAAAAAGCAATGTTTCATAATTGTAATCCGATCTGTAAGCGCATCATAGTAGGAACTGAATTGCGACCTTACCTCCTATCCATATATATTGAAGCAAAGGCCTGAGAGAGATTAGTCCCTGAACAGCGATTAACGTAAACTGCGCTTCACTGTCGACAACTCAGGCGACCTCGTTTGCCAACATGATTCCGATAACTCAGGGCAAAGATGAACGATGCTTCCTAGCAAAGTACGGTCATCAGGCGCATCATCTTCTTCTCTTTCGAACAAGAAACAAAACGATAACGAAGACAAAGTAATCTGCAACACCGAAAGGGACAGCAGGAACCACATCCTCCCTCAAGATATCCTCCAGCATATCTCTCAGTTACTGATTGGCGATGCACGAACATATCAGGCTTTCAGGCTTGTATGCAAGGCCTGGTGGAGTGCCTCCTGCTTGCCAGTATATGCCCAATTTGTAAATTCGCTGCCGCTCCTATTACACGTTCCCCAACCTTTAATTAGCACCAAGTGCTACCTATACGATCCCTGGACGACAGGGTTCACGTTCGCCATTGATGTCCCGGCACTGTCAAGCGCAACCAGTATCGAACATGCCAAGGATGGGTGGATGATCGTGACCACATCCGACTCCATTTTCGTTCTTAATCCCTTCACCTGAGACAGGGTTAACATTCCACACCAAGTCGCAGGCTCAATCTACAAGGGCATGTGTCTGTCGGGTTCACCTTGCACACCTGGTTTGATGGCTTTAGCGTCTCCAGTTTTAACCCCGATCAAATTTGGATTCATAGCTGGTCCCAAGGAAAAGAAGCATGGTCCACGAACATCTTTGAGAACCAGGTTGACTTCATTGCCTCGAGTGGCAACCCTGTTTTCCACGATGGCATGCTCTACTGCCTAGACATTGGCGGTCGGATCGGGTGCTACAGCCCCTATAAGAAAACTTGGACAATTAGGAACAACCATAGCGATATGAAACCGCGAGAGTTGTCGGAATTTCGGTCAGAATACGCCATGCTCCTTGAACATAAAGGCCACTTATTCTCTGTTTTTGCAGATCGGTTTAATCGAGGACCTATACGTGTTTACAAACTGGATCAATACCATAAGTGGAAAAGAATGCATCATTTGGGTAGTGATATGGCGTTGTTTTTTAGCATGAAGGGAGGATTGATGGCAAAAGCACCACCCCTGTCCTCTATTCATCTCGGAAGTCTTTTGGAAGGACAGAAATGGAGCATGGCGAACAAAATCTATTATCCAATGACATGTCGAATATCAACGGGTGCCGTTGTCAATGCTTGCTTGAAGCAATCTTCAGCTGGGTGTGACCATGGTTACATCTTTACCCAAACAGAGCCCTATACTTCCGCTCAGAGACCTCGCACAGAAGACCCTGTTTATTACTCGTTTGATGACAAAAAGTTCCATCCAGAAGATTTTCGCCTCTGTAAAGAACGCAACATGAGGTTTTGTATTTGGCTTGTTCCTTGTTTTCGGAGGTGTCATCCTTGATGATTGTGGTAATCATGTATGTTGTAGTTTTTGTAAGAATTTGGTTGCCCCGTATGTGCTATTGTCTTGGTAAATATGATTTGTGTGTGAGTGTAAGATTTGCTCGAGTGTTCTTTTGTTGAAACTCTATATGTAACCTAGCTATTCGGAAAGTAGTATCTACTATAACACATTTCGTATCAACATTGAGGGGATAGACAAAATTACAATGTAACACTTTAATAGTCAATGCTTATATCAGCATTCATTTTTTTGTTGGAACATTTATACTTGGCTCCTTGTCTCGAAATGTGCCTACTCATGTCATTCAAACATCGTCGGGACAAATTTTGACATCCCAAGTCATCATAAATCGTACAAGTTTTTGTACATACTTGTTAAAATAGATAAAATCAAATTTACCCTTACCATTTCTTTCCTTTTTCACCCCATTCATACTTCCACCCTTCCTTTGCGCTAGAGATGTCAGCAAAGTCCTATCTTAACCATGACCCCAGTTTTAACCCCGATCAAATTTGGATTCATAGCTGGGAGAAGATGCATGGTCCACGACCATCTTTCACAACCAAAATGACTTGAGCGCCTCGAGTTGCAACCCCGTCTTCCACAATGGCATGCTCTACTCCCTCAACGTTGGTGGTCAGATCGGATGCTACAACCCCTATAAGAAATTTTGAACAATTAGGAACAACCACAGCGATATGAAGCCTCGAGAGTGATCAGAATTTCGATTAGAATACGCCATGCTCCTTGAACATGAAGGTAACATATTCTCTATTTTTGCAGATAGGTTTCACAGAGGACCAATACGTGTTTACAAACTAGATCAATACCGTAACCAGAAAAGAATGCATCATTTGGGTAATGATATGGCGTTGTTTTTAAGCATGAAGGGAGGATTGATGGAAAAAGCACCATCCTTGTCCTCTTGTCGTCGCCGAAGTCTTGTGGCAGGACTGGATAGGAAAGACTTTGAGCATGGGAACAAAAATTGATTTCGAACGAGAGAATGCAAAAAGTTCGGCGGAAGAACAAAACCAGAAGAAAAGAGAACGATCACGCAATCAAAACACAAAATTTATGTGGTTCGATCGATGACCTACTTCACGGGAGGGGTGAGATTTCCACTATATAAGAGAAAGATTACAAGGAGGAGCGCTCTTGAAAGAGACAAAGTACACCTTGAGTATGGCGGCCGCCGTCTAAACAAAATACAGGATGATTACAAACCATAACCAGTGCGTATATATTTATAAATGTAAAATCGTAATCGAATTCCTATTCGGATCCGAAAAATAGACCTCCAATCAGGTAGGCAAAGATTCATTTAATTTTGAGACTAGATCTACAATCTGATCATCATATTTCTTCGAGGCACATAACAAAATCTATGATCCACTGAGATGTAGAATATCAAGTGGTGCCGTTGTGAATGCTTGTAGGGTGCAATCTTCAGCTGTGGGTGACCATGGTTACAACTTTGCCCAAACTGCCCCTTTCACTTCCACTCAGAGACCTCGCACAGAAGACCATGTTTATTACTCATTCGATAACATAAAGTTCCATCCAAAAGATTTCCGCCTTTGCAAAGAACGCAACATGAGGTTTTGTGTTTGGCTTGTTCCTCGTTTTGAGAGGTGTCATCCTTGATGTTTGAACTTAACCATGTATGTTATAGTTTGTGTACGTATTTTTCTACCCCATATGTGTCATTTTCTTTGTTAAATATAGTTTCAGTGTTATTTTGTTAAAAATCAATCTATAACCTATGTAAAATGACAATCTTATTGAAATATAAAAAAAGATAAGTTAGAGATCAATTTACCAAGTGAGCAATACATATAAAAACGGCTAATGGAAGGATATACCTAGAGATAATATTATAAACTTGTTAGCAAATTATGTCTCTTCAATACTCCTAACAAAAAATGTTGGATTATAAAAAATCTTGAAGATATGTGTAGCCTCACATGCTACCACATGTACATGCAAACTAGTTTTCTGTTTCATAAAAAGGTCAACCGTCACCTATAAACATGATCAAATTCTAATCTTTTTAATATTTTCCTATTTATAATGATAAAAAAATTATTATGTAATTGAATGAAATAAAAGACCAATAATGTCAATGACAATACATCCTGATTGAACTAAAAAAGGGAGGAAAAAAAGATAAGTTTCCCAACTAAATCCGCAGAAGAAGAAAGTAAAACTAAATAAGGGAAGAAATAAAGCAGCCAAATACATACTTGACTGATAGGAAGAAGTGAAAAAAGGTTGTTTAAGCATGTACTTGAGTGGACGATCTTTCATATATGCAACTAAAGGCAAAAGTCATAGTGTTGTTGTACAAGGCTAGAAGCAGATTAACAAGATGTGTCGTTGTACCCAGCGGTATTGTCATTGTCGTGCAGCCCTTTCGATAAATTATAAAGAAACCAAAAAACCTCACTCAACTAAGAAGGTAACATTCCCGCCATGGCTCCTGACCATCCCATCCCTATAGACATTGCAGACCTGCGAGTCTCGTCAATGTGTTTAGACATTGGCGCATGGGACTGGAATTTTGTTCAATCCCAGCTTCCTGAAGCCACGTCGGACATCATGAGGACGACGCCACCTCCTGACCGGGATGCAGGCTCGGACAGGTTCATATGGCCCCACGATAGCAGCGGCTGACGTCACGGCCAGATCGGCCTATCTGTGGCTAAGGCACGACAAGGAACAGCCCGTCCCAGGAGACTGGATGTCTATCTGGAGGAGACAACTCCCTGAGAGGATAAAAGTGTTCCTATGGTTACTCCAACATAGAGCTCTCTTAACCAATGTTGAGAAGTACCGTCGACATTTTGATGTATCCAAAACTTGTCCATGATGTAATCTACACCATGAAACGATATTACATTGCCTCAGGGACTGGCCTAAGAGCGCAGCGCTCTGGCAAGCCTTCTCCCTCACCTCAGATTTCTTCCTTGATGACGAGGATAGCTGGTTTGACAACATTGTGAAATGGTCCCATGCAAATATCTCTCCGACCTTGCTCGCAGTGGCGACATGGCACCTCTGGACTCTCCGCAATGACGAGACACACGGAGGCAAGGTTGTGCCGACAGCTATCGCCATCTGCTTCATTCATCTGAGATCAGAAACGATCTTGAAGAACCCCGAGCCCACATATCCCTACGTCGCCGGTGAATTACAATACTTTCTAGTGGTGGGGAATGCATATGCAACCCAAACATATCATCCTCACTAATGTCGCTCATGTTCAGAATTCTTTGAAATCAAGCTAAGGATGCATAGCGCTCAACCCTGCAGGAATGCTTCTGGCTGGCGTAGGCCACCCTACTAAGACAGCCTGTGCAGCAGAAGCAGAGATCATCACCATCATAAAAGCTGCCTCTTTAGCCCAAAACACCGCTTGGGAAGAAACGCTCATCATTGGAAGAAGATCACACACAGCAATCCCTCGCTCGGTGTCCTTTGCAGTCCCCGGGATTACCTCACCTTAGCTGATTCAACTGCCAAGTTTGTTCTCAAAAACAACACTAGTGTAGCTTTTACTTCTTGGCTACCTTGTACGATCACCATAGACTTATCGTTTATTCAGGTACTTGTTTCTGACAATTAATAAATAAAGCTTTTGGTAAAAAAACTAAGAAGGTAACATGTACCGAATGCAGCAATTACGGGTGACACCTCTACTGCTATTTGACGCTTTATGTCCGAGGTACAACATTTTCTATAGGGTGAGACGGGCTCACAACATTCGATTTCGAAACCGTCAAAATGGTAGCAATTAGGGTGCCAGTAGGATATACGTAAACACTTTGTTTCAAAAAAATTATTAAGCATGTTGCCACAGTAATTAATTCTTCGATAGATTTATTTTAATAAACAGCTGAGGCACGTGTCTCGCCGTGCCACTGCATGGCTCCACCACTGCTCGTATCAAAATTGAAGGGGAAGACAAAATTACAATGTAACACTTAATCGTCAATGCTTATATCAACATTCTCTTATTTATTGGAACATTTTGACTTTGCTCCTTGTCTTGAAATATGCATATTCATATGTTATATAAACATCAGCAATTATATTCAAAAGAAATCCCAAAATCCAAGCCATCATTAATCCTACAAGTTTCTATACAAACTTGAGAAAACAAATAAAGTCAAAATTACCCCCACCACTTTCTTTTTTCTTCACCCCATTCGTAGTTCCACCCCTCTTTTGTGAATGAGATGCCAGTAAAACCCATCTACCTTAATCAGGTTCTCTTCTTTACCCCATTGGCAACCTAAAAGTAATGTATGTGTGTGTTTATTGTGTGTGTATTTGTGCGCGTATATATTTATATTATTATTATTATTATTATTATTATTATATATATATATATATATATATTAGACTTGTTCAAGGAATTAGAAGGAGAACTAGTGAATCACCTAAAGGCATGTCATGCACGATCACCACTATGGATTGGGTCAGGCACATGCATTGGGCCTTGGACCTTGTGACTTGAGATCTGGGAGAACGATCTTTAGTCATAGGCTTTTAGATATCTACAACGTTTAGAAATACACTTTTGTGCTCAATATGGAAATTTTATCTGATCTGCAAGAATAATTGGAAAATAATGAGCAATCATAGCAATTTGAATCCTCGAGAGTGGTGATAATATCAATTACATCCTCTAAAATTAATAAATAAGATTAGGTTTTTAATTTTTATTTAAAAAATATAGTCCTTATTTACAAAAAGTGATATATTAGGGTCAAATGTGCCATTGACATATTTCTTCCCCATAATATGTTCAAATAAAATTTTATGAGTTTTGAATGATAATAAATGAATTTCCCCAAATTTTGAGCCTATGATTAATATTAGATAATACAATATAATTAAATATAGTTTAACCTAAATAGGCAAGCATATGTTGTTGTGACTCTCAAAACTATAAATAATTCGAAATCATAAGGATTTATGTAGGAAACCAATGAAAATTAGTCCCAATCAGGTTAGCATTGACCCCTTAAATTATTTAAGAATGTAAATATATGGTTTGAAAGCGTATATTATAAATATTATTTTAATGTGGTGCATATTCATGAGGTGTTATGTAATATAGTTACCACATGTCCCTTTTTGTGGTGATCGAGCGGCTATTTTGGAGTCTTATTTACAATAAAATCATTTGATACTTTGTGAGCATATCGTCCACCCAATTCTAGTCCTTATTGGACTCACAGTACCCCCTTTCCTCTCTGGTCTCTATCTCTCTCTAGGGAAGATCAACTCCAACAAACATCTCCATCACCTTTGTCTCTCTCTCTTGATCGTATCCAGCCTAAACATATAGGGCATTGGTACCCTACATCGTAGACTCCTAGTGACACCATTATGCTCCTCTTTTCTAACATCCTCCATGACTCACAACCATTGCAAACCATTACCTATATAAAGGAGCACCTAGAATTGATACATAGCCCTTAAACCCTTAGATAATTAGAAGTTCACTACTGTCATATACCTCCATGACAACCTCTCTCCAACACCCACTGGTAGTTTGTAGAGGTGACTCAGGATAACCCACAGCAAGACAAAACCATAGAAAGTTTCTTTGACTCTCAATAAAACCCATGGTCCTTCAATTTTCTTGTAGAGGTATTGATCTAAATTTCTCTCTTCTTACCTTCTCTTGGAACCTTTTTAGAAATCTAGATCGTCTCCACATGTTTTCCTCTAGTTTCTTTTCCATTAGCTGTGTGGATGTTTCATTTCAATCCCTGATCTTACTGTGAGTACCAACTTTATGGTGATGGTTTATTCTAGCTTTCCACTTCTGCTCGCAGAACCAAGTAATGACGGTGGTAAGTTTTTCAGCCTCTGGCCACCTCGTGAATTATCCAGGGTCAATTTTGGTCAGGGAAGCTGATGATGTAGCCTCCCAGTATTGACGAGAAGATATTCCCTTGATTGGATTTCATGTTGTCAATAGGTTCTAAGCTTCCCATTCTAGTTTCCATAAAGAAGATAACATGTTGTGCGTTTTTTGTTTTCCCCTCTTTCAATTTGATTTCTTTCACACCCCCATGGTCAAATAAGAAATTCACATTTTTTATCACTTGTCTATTTGTAGAGGGTATGGGCCATTTGTCCAGTTCCCTATGGTCCACACAATTGTTGGATCAAAGGGCTCTAGATGGGGTGAATAGAGCTAAAAACACTCGTACAAGATTTATTAGACCTTCAAGTTACTTCAATTGGAACTATTGTAAATATGGAATTTGATGTGCAACTAAGCATACATAGAGAGGATGAGAGATATTGAATGAGATCAAGAACAAGCTACGTAGAGTGGTTCCAATATCTAAATAAGGAGAAAGTTAGTCCACTAACTAGAGAGGTCAAGCTCTAGGATTTTGCAACCATTAGATACTTATATTCCATTATAAGACATACAACTAGACCTTCCTTTTCAGGGCAAGGATACCTAGATTCGTTTGAAGGGCCAAAAGGAGCCAATAAACCTTATGAGGACTTACCTATTCTTCAAGAAAGAGTCTTCAAACTCTACAAGGGCTTATCCACTTTTGTAAGGAGCTAGACCCTTCACCAAGGATCTCCCCTTCTTGCAACAAGTCTTCCGCCTTGAAGGAAATACCCACTCTTCTCAAGGATCTTCAACCTTCACCTTCTCCTTCAACTTGGAGAAGCTTTCACCAACTTTGCTTGGAGGGTTGGGGAAAGAGAAGACTTCGAGATTCACAAGATTAAAATGATGTAGCTCTCTCACAAACAACCTATCTGACTCATATGGTCATTTTGATTCCTAAGAAAGAGAGAGAAAGGGATTCTAGTAGACAACATGCACTCAACTATATATAGGATCTTGAATAGCATGAAGGAGAAAACTTGGAATGAACTCCAATGGGTCCTATTTATAGTTGGAGATGTCCACTTATCACTAGAAGTACTTAGGAACAATTTCTAGTCATTTGAGGTTTTGCAACAGATCTATTTTTGATGTTTGCAACACTCAAACAGCTAGAATTACTTTTTCTACACATTCATATAGTGTAGTTGGTCAAGTTTCCATAAAGGTAACTCGACCGATAAAACTATACAACCAAGTTAATTTTGAGTTGTAAGTTGAGTTTATCCTAGATGAAACTTGACCAGTCACTTAAAATCAGTTTACTTGTGTCGGGTGTCGGTCAAGTTTATCTTGAAGTGAACTCAATTGAACTTGGGCATTCCCAAATTCATCAAGGGTGTCAGTCGAGTTTCTCAAAGGTGAAACTTGTGATGAATTTAGATATCATCATTAGAGTGATTAAACGTTCAAATTAAGTGCTCCTGATTTTTTCTCATCTTAATTACAAGTCATAGATTCAATACAAATGGTTACAAAAATTGTCCTAAGGGTTTTAGGGTATTTTTCACAAAAGTGCATTTGCATTGCTTTTGACTTGAACTTGATCAAGCTAGAGTTTGATTGAATTGATCCTTTTCGTATACCTGATACCTGAAATCAATCTCAAATAGACATATTAGATACATATGAATTTAATGGACATTAAAATATGGACAATGGATAACTATTATGTCAAGATTCTCCCCTTGTTGACGATGATAAACCATTCCTCAACATATTGAAAAGGAAGTCCTATGATATTTCAGATAAAAGACTAGAAAAGGATCCCAAAGAATATGATTGAGCTAACTTCTCCCACTTTGTCATACCAAAAAGGCATGGGATAGAATGGCTAAAAAGTACATGTCTTATTCATAGGCAAAAACTACACAAGCAACCACCAAGCAAGCACCAAATAGAGAAACACATAGAGAGAGAACAAGCAATCTAGAGTCATAATCAAAATATGGAGAACATACCAAGAACTCATGAGATATAACCAAACATAGAATTAAGGTATATGAGATAAGATTGCAACAATACATATGATCCATCAATATGAAAACTACAAAGTAGCAAAAAGCTACGAGATATGAATATAGGATGCCTTAGATACAATTCCCAAATGTGCAGTACATCACATACTACAAAAAGAAATATATATGAGCACCTTATAGACTAAAGAACTAAACATATAGGCTATCTAGGTCAATTATATCATCATCATCATCCTCTAGATGATAGTCGTCATCTCAATTTGAAGGTGCATCAGTGGAAGCATGTGTATCCTCACCATCATGTTCATCAAAAGAGCCATAAGCACCATCATCACCATCAGCCTCAATATCCTTGTCATCATCATCATCATCTTCGGCATGATGATCTTCCATCTCCTCATCCTCAAAAGGGCCAAAGGAGTGAGTGGTAGGCCACTTGGCATTTTGTGCTGCCCAAGACATACCAAATGCATGTAATGCATTGGCTTGCTTAGAACTAAGTGTAGACATCCTATCAAAACATGTAAGAAGGGTGGAAGTAGGGCCAACAAGAAGAGAGAGAAGCTAAGAGGTAGTTGGGGTAGGTCCACTATCAGAGGTAGGATGTACAGCGGAAGCGGCAGGGTAGTGGTCAGGGTAGAACTGAATGTATGCATAAGAGGCACATCACCTGGGTAGGGTTGGTAGGTGGGGTAGGAGTGGTTGTAGGATAAGTTTTATGGGCATGATATGAACTAAATCGTGATGGATGCTCTCTTAAACCTGAAGGTTATATGCCTATTAGTGAATTGTGTACCCATCAGGGCTTCATTTGACACTAAAAACAAGGCGCGGTTAGGTATAGGAGAAGGTGGAAGAGCCTGGGTGGATGTGGAAGCACCTGGTGTGGTAGAGGAGGTAGGATGGAAGGACTTCTTGATAGTGCTCTCACTAACATAAAAACCTTTTCTAATCTCTTTGTAACCAAGCTCGTGTGAAAGGGATTTCTCATAATGATGATAAAACACACTACAAATCAAGTTAGGATAAGGCAGGTGAGTTCCACTATTATTCTTCCTTGAGTTAAAATAGGTCACGTGATGGAGAATGTAATGGGTCCATTTGACTCTAACATCATTTAAGAGACAGTACATGATCACAACAATATTCTCTATAATATCCACCTTTGATTTTTCTTTGGATGGATATTGTAGTTTACTACTAATGCAATAGGGCATGCCTTGATTTCTAGGGAAGAGGTAGGAAGGATGGATTTCTTCCTATATGGAACATCAGGTTTCTTCAAAAACTTGTGGATATCTGGAAGGGTAACCTCAAGGTCAAAGCTTTTGTGGAAAGCCACAGGGTCAAGCAGGCCAAGGTATCTATGATAGGAGGTCATCCATGAATTTGAAAATTTGGTACCATTGAAGTAGGTATTCAAAGAATCCTTGGAGATTATAATCCTAGTACCTGCAATCATGGAGGTCAAGATAACTTGGGTGTTAGATCGTGGCACGAGGGTAGTGTAGTTTCATGTGATATTTGCATAAAATTCATATACCGCTTTTATGATATACATGGAATTAGTGTAGCATAATCACTCTTATAACAAACTGAAACCTAGCCTCCTGACCCTGATCATATGTCTTGGGGGATAACAGCTTGGTTCTTTGGGTTTAGCCAAACAAGGATAAAAATATACACATTAGTAGCTTAATTGAAGTCCTAACATGTAGACATATAAACAAATATGATTTGATGCTCTCATAATTAATATTTAGACCAATAAAATGTGTCACATGTGATAATGTTGATCAAAGTATGATGTTAAAACAAATATGCATATAAGAACTAAAATGTTCATAATAAAGAATAATGTTACAATATTCAAATAAATATGGAGTAATACCCTCATGAGATTAAAGATAAATATATATAAAATATCGTGCATAATAATGAAATGCAACCCTTTTTGGTAATAAGAAAGAAGATAAGTAGACATAATTAAATAAATAATTAGGATGATGAAATAAATACAATAATCTCAAGCCAAAAAAAATGTTAATTCATAGAAAGAGATCTCAAAAGTGAAATCTAATATGAAATTTAGATTCTTTGGGTCCCAATTGCCTTGGGATTAAGTCTCACATTGTTTACATGATAATAACTAATTTAATTCAATTTGGAAAAGAAGATATGAGTTTTTTTTTCTGAAATGTTAAATAAAATAATAAATGATTCCTAAAGAGGAAAATAACTTTATATTAGAAATCTATATGCCAAAATTAGCCTACGAGTGAATTTTTATCTAATTTGGATAATCTTAAATATTTTAGTTAATTTAGGAGAGAGAATATAATTTAAAGAACAAAAATAATTAATAATAAGTTGAAAAAAACTATGGAAAAATCATGTTCCTCACGTTTATTATATCTTATAGGCCAAGTTTCATATTTTTAGAAAGTTTCTAGAAGCCCCTAGTTCATTAAAAGTATAAAATAAGTGATAATAATTAAATATATTAAGTAAAATATTAAAAAAAATAAAAAAATAAAATAATACCAAAATCGGATTTCTCACCCCAAAATAAGCTAGACTACCAAATTTGGGTTTATGTGGACGTCATTTTCACCCTCAAATAAATATAGAAAGTTTTCTACATTTAATACATCAAAAGACCAAAGTTGGAAGGTTGTATTAAATGTCACTCATTCCAGATCCACGTCGACCATCTGATGCAGATTGGATGGCTAGTGAGTTGTCTCCTACCTTGAGTAGGAGACGCCCGCATGAACAGTAAACGTGGACCAAAGGGGGTTCGGTTTTTTAGGCATCATTCTCTCATTTCTCAATGAAACTTCACGAAATAACTTACATTGGATTGCAAATTGAATTCTGCATTCGTCCCTACATTACTCATTTTCTATCGTTGTATATATAAGAAACTCCCAATAATTCTTTCCCAAACCTCTGAACGTTCTACACCCATACTGCCATATATCCATACTTATATAAATAGAACTATACCCGTGTTTTTGTCGCTCACCCCACAGTGTTCTCCTCGTTTCAATTTTCTCTCATCATCCACCAATCATGGCAAGGATCTTGGGGATCAGAATACTCTTGTGGCTTGGATTTCATCTTCATTGTTTCATCTCAGGTCAATTATGACTAGGGTAAGATTCTTTGGCGTGTTGTCTTCATTTCTGAGTATTCAAAATGCCCTTTTTCTCTCTATCGAGATTTTCCCCAATCTAGGGTACGAGTTGCTCTTTTCCCAGCCATGGTCATGGCACAGCTTGGGAGGAAGATTACTTGTGGATGATTTATTTTTTTCACCCTCGTCTCTCTTTCTTCTTTTGTTTTTCTGCCAAGGGTACTTATGTTGGGTGGACAAATTCTATTGGACCACGCTGGATTCGGGCACCTAAGTGTGCAGTTGATGTGGAATTTAGTACATATGTGGATTAATTTAATTTTTTTAATGGTCAAACCTTCTAAAATTCATATCTTTTTCTATATTCATTCTAAAATTATGCAAAAATATTTGTTGGATTCAGAAAAATATTCCCTATCTTTAGGGATGGGTTTTGTTGCCTGATTCTAAAGTTTTCAAAATTGAATTTTATAGTTTGATCTATCTTAAACTCATATTAATAATTAAAGGAAACATTATAATTAAAAAAGTCAAGATTTTGAATCAATATGTTAATAAGAAACCCTAAACCTAATGTTCAGCTAATAACAATAGTCAACCTAGGGTTTTGCCTATGGATTTGGGTTTCTAGGGTTACACCTAATGTATATCAATAAATTGTAATTGATGGATCAAATATTGCATGTAGGTTTGAGTTAACTCTAGACTTGGAATATTAGGGCTGGATCTTTGACCTAACACTCAAGTTAAGGTATGTTTGCATCCTCTATTATTCCTTTTGAGAAATTAATCTACTTTCTTCTTTCTCTTGGTCCTATGGACATTAACCTACATAGTGTCTTGTTCTTTTAGAAAATATGCTTCATGTGAAGTACCTAATATTGTTATTGATCTTGTGATCATAATATCATGTATGTACATTCTCTTGGTCTTTTTACTTTATTCATTATGGAACTCTATATGATGACATGTGATGTCTTTTGCCCACTTATGAGGTGGATGTATATGTTGGTCACTTTTGTGGTGACTACTCTATATAATCTAACTATACTTTTTACTTGCCTCTCTATTAAGCATGTTATGTGACTCAGTAACACTATAGTAGTGTAATTGCATTGGTTTTTGGGTTATGTGCCCTTATTATATTTTTGTATAGAGGTTATGTGCACCATATTTGGGTTTCATATTTATGAGGTTTGGCCACACACCCTATATTGGGGAGTTTGGTTATGTGCCATTCTCTATCAGGTTTCAAGTTTATGAGACTTAGACACCATTTTTATGTGTATTGTTCTAGTGTTATGTTTATCTCACATACATGCATGTTGTTATTGTAATGATGGGTTTTGTTCCCAAAAGAATTATGAGTGCTTTTGTGGCACCACTTTTATTGTTGTTTATGGCAAGTAATTCCTTTTGTATCTCTTGTTTGCAAATAAAGTTCTTTTATGTCCGATTGGGTAGTCCTTATCTTTGATGGGAAGCCTTTATTTTTGATGTCCTTTATTCCATATATTACTCAATTACCTATTTATCATGCACATACTAGCCTTTGTTGATGTCATCCATTTCTCTTCTAGTTGGGGTATGCTTCCAACCCTAGGTGAAGGACATGGACGACACGACATGAAGTTATAGACTTATCTTAAGGAGTTAAAGCTTGGAGACCATTTTCGATATGGTTTATATTTCCCTCTATTTAGATCCATATGTTGTATCTTAAATGTAAACCCTATGTGGGAGATTATGATATACTTTTGTAATCTTTAGTGAAGAACTGAATATAATCTTTATTTTTATTCCACTGCTACACTTTGGTTGTTTTGATTACCATTGAATAAGATTTTGAAATTTCACACCCACTCGAAGATTCTTATGGGTGTGTTTAGATTGGAGGTTCTATTCTTCAAATTTTTAGTAAAGGGGTGATTTCATTCTTTTACATCTCTACACACAATGCACTGAGGTTGTGTGCTTTGAAAACCTCAGCAACCTCTTTCATCACTCCAGTGGTTCCACTATGTTGCTCAAGCAAGGCACAGAAAGGAAAACAAGTTCTAGGAAGAAGTTCCTTATACCTATTCATGGCTTGAAAGGAGATGAAAGAGGTGTTGTCAAAGGCAACGTGCCTAGGAGAAATAGAAGAAGATGGAACTCCAATTGGTCTAGTGTTTCCTAAAGTTTGAGGCCATGGAGATTGAATGGAGATGGAATGACCACTAATTGAAGAAATAGCACAAGCTTTAAGCCACCTAACCACCTAGGTTGAGATTTGGAGAGGCAAGGATGGATGATCCAGGGATAGAGAGGGTACAAGAAAGGTTGGGTTAGCCCTAGGGTTGGAGGACGAACGTATGAGATTATCTATCGGTCGACATTCTCTAGTTGAGAGGGAGAAAAGTTGTTGAAAACATATATATTTTTCGCCTGATAGTGTTTTCGGTCAAGTTCAAGATTTGTAATATTCATACGAGACTGCAGTTTGGTTTAGTCCTTAGCATGTGATTGGTTGAGTTTCTCCCAAGTCAAATGTGGGCGATCAGTCAGTCTATCTAAAAGATAAGAAGTTTAATTCTAAGCCAGTAGAGTGTTATAAAAAATTATTTTTCTAGCCTATCATGTATTCAAACATATTGAGGAACATTCCACTCAGCATTGGTTACTATTTTGCAGTAAAAGGTGTGTTTGTGAAAAATAGACAAAAACAAGCAAAACAAGGCATAAAAATAGAAAAATATAGCACTTTCAAGTAAAAGATGACCAAACTATAAGAATGAACATATAGGTATGATAACATCTAGTTAGAAGCATATCAATATCATCAAGAGAAGTAATAATAAGTTTTGATCTAATAAAGGTAAATTGCTCTCTAGCTAGAGGTTTTGTGGAAATATCTGCAAGCTGATTTTCCGTGTCCACATGCGTGATATAGATATCCTTTTTGGCAATGTGGTCATGAAGGAAGTGATGATGGTCCTCTATATGTTTGGCTCTAATATGAAATATAAGGTTGTAAGAAAGAATGATTTTACTACTATTATCACAATAGATAGGAGAAGCATCATAATGAACATTAAAGTCTTGGAGCATTGGCTTCATTCATAGGTCTTGCGCACAACAACTTCCAACTATAATGTATTCAACCTCGGTAGTTGAAAGAACCATAGTGCCTTGTTTCTTAGAGAACTAAGAAACTAAGAATTGTCCTAGAAGAAAGTAAGTGCCACTTCTTCACTTTCTATCAATTAAGACCATGCATAATTGGCTTCAATATAAGCAGTAAGAGTAAAGTCCCTTGACTTGGGATACCATAGTCCAAAATTTTGGGTTTTGGTTAGATAGCTCAAAATCCTCATAACCTGTATAAGATGAGAATTTCTAGTACTTGATTGAAACCTATAACTCAAGTCAACACTATAATTCAAGTCTAGAGGGAGTTAAATATTGTAAGCTACCAATCATACCTCTATAGAGATTCTCATCTACCTATTCACCTTCCTCATCTCTATCAAGTTTGGCAGTGTTTGACATGGGGGTGTCTATCGGCTTGAGTTCTCCATCCCAAATCACTTAAGAAGTTTGCTTGTGTACTTACATTTGTTGATGAAGCTTCCTTCATTTGTTTGTTTGATTTGAAATCCAAGGAAGAAAGTAAGCTTCCCCATCATACTAATCTTGAACTCACTCTTCATAAGAGAACTAAACTCCTTACAAAGATCAAGATTAGTTATGCCAAAAATAATATCATCAACATAATTTTGAATGATCAAAAAGCTGCAAGAAGTGTGTTTAAGAAACAAATTAGAATCAAATTTTCCCATGTCATAGCCATTGTCTAGCAAAAAAGGTTTTTAGTTTCTCATACCAAGCTCTAGGGGCTTGTTTGACTCCATAGAGACTTTTTGTAAAAAGTAAGCATGGTTAGGGAGCTTATCATGTTCAAAGTTGTGAGGTTGAGAAACATATACTTCTTCCCCCATTCTTCCATTTAGAAACACACTTTTAACATGAGCATATTTTTCATCAAAGTTAATACATTCATGTTGATTGTATCCATGAGCAACTAACCTTGATTTATTCCTTACCACTTTGCCACTTTCATCTAGCTTGTTGCGGTAGACCCACTTGTGCCAATGATCTTCCTATCATTTGGTCTTGGCACTAAGGTCTGAAAAACCACTAGAGGGGGGTGAATAGAGTTTTTAAATATATTTCAAAATAATTTAACTTAAACAACCAACCACAAGAATATTGGACAAGGAGACAAGGGTTTAGAGTGGTTCCTACCTTAGCAAATACTAAGGTAGTCAGTCCACTACCCGGTTGCTTACCCAACCGGGATTTGGAAAGAATTTAATTTTATTACCTCGCAAGGACTTTACATAAAATTACAATTCTCTCCCTAAACCCTTCAAGCAGCCTTCACCTTGAAGTAATTGCACCAACCTTGAAGCAGCCTTCACCTAGAAGAAATTCCACCAACCTTGAAGCAGCCTTCCTCCTGAAGTAGCTTCCCGTTGCAACAGCCTTCTTGAAGTAGCTTCCCGTTGCAATAGCCTTCTTGAAGTAGCTTGAAGTCAACCTTCTCCTCCGAGAAGAACCTTCTCCAATCCGCAACCTCCAACCCTAGGAGTAGCAAGGAGAATACTAAAGATACAAAGGAACAAGAAGGAAAAATAGAAATTACAACTTATCCTTTGAAGCACAAGGCTTGATTTGCCTATATCAAGCGTATTGATCTCCTAACCAATGAGTGTAGAAGTGTAAGTGTTGTGGAAAGGAGATGCTAGCCTATAGGACACGAATTAGGAGCAATGGGAATGAATAGCCAATGTAGGAATTGCTCTATTGCTCAAAAACAGATTGCCAATGAGTATTCAAGCTCAAGTGTAGCACAAGTGTAGCTTAGATGTTTTTAGGTGTCCTAAGGCATGTCCTATTTATAGGAATGGCCTACAAGTGCTTAAGGACGTTCTAGACACTTTCTAGGGGGTTCTAAGTGCTTAACTAGCCGTTAGGTACAAGTTAGGCGCATTAGCAACGGCTAGTTAATTAATTCTACAGTTGCTGTCAGAGTCTACCTCGGTCGAGAAATGGTCGACCGAGATGCCTACTCGGTCGAAGTTTTGTCGACCGACAGACTCTCTGGATCAAGTGTTAGCAACGTTCAGCTCCAACTACCAACTACCTTCTCAGCTGTGTCTAACGACTACTTGGGTCTTTCTCGGTCGAGAAGTTTGTCGACCGAGAGTGTCTCGGTCGAGGATTTTGTCGACTGAGATTGACCCTGTTTCAATATATCAATCAAGGCACTAAGTGTGTGTATGAGTGTGCATATGTGACACTAATGAAGGGGATGATCTATCTAAGTGTAGTGATTGGCTAGGGAAGATCTGATGCTTGATTTACATGAAGTCTAAGTACTTGTACATTATATATTTGTACAAGTTTACAATTGATTATATTTCATGAAATTTACAAGCATTCAAGCGTATAGATTCCCTAGTGCTTTGTCATCCACCTTATTCCTGCAACACTCAAGTAGCACGTTAGATCAACAAGAATGAAATGTTTGTTATCATCAAAACAAAGGGATTATAATAATGTCAATTTAGCCAACAAGGTCCACACTTTGTTCTTGTCAAACTTCTCTAACTCTCCTCACATATCTAGGATACATTCATCATCCTCAAGAGCTTCTTTCATGTTCTTTGGCTCAAGTTGTGAGATGAAGATGTTGTCGACTTGTTTTTTGTTGAATGTAGGCCGCATCTTCACCCTTTCAAAAGGATTGCCTATCATGAACTCTTTAGGATGAATTTTTGCAAATAGGGGAGTTGGATCCTTCTTTTCTTCTTCTTTCTCTTCTTCAAATACTACCACCTCTTTTCCTTTGTCTACGAGGTTGAGATCTATTAATCTAGTGATCATCATATACACTATTCTTGTAAAAATAAGGGTTGGTTTCAATAAATTTAACATTTATTGAAACATGTGTGTGTATTTGACAGGAGTTTCTTCGTTGGTGGGATTGAAGAGCGGGGCTTTTGTAGTGGGACATGTTGTCCTTAAAGCTTCTTCAGCTAAAGTGGCCAACTATGAGAAAGCTTGTAATGAGAATCAACACGTATTCATCCCTTTTGGATTTGATACTTTTGGATTATTAGCACCGAAAGTTGTGGATCTTCTGAAGAGGGTCCAAAAAGTTATGAATAGTAATGTTATGGCTCTCAAGTGTATGGATGTAGTGTTTCAAAGGATTGGTTTTTCCATCCAAAAAGGACTAGCGACGCAACTTGTTTCCCACTTGTCTTCTATTTTGATGTAAGTTTTTACTTATTTATATTATTAAGTTTTGTTTCATTGGTCATTAAAAGAATTTCTCCATTTAACATTGATATATTCTTCTACTTTTTACAATTCAATGTTAAATATTCTATAAGCTTTTCTAGAAGTTCTATAGCCAAGAAAGAAAGTCTTATAAGATTTTGCATCAAACTTTTCAAGAGAATACTTGGTGTTTAAAACAAAATAACAATCGAAAATGTGAAAGAAATCATTACAGTGCTTTCTGCCACTCCATAACTCATAAGGGTTCTTTTTTAAAGATGGGTGAGTGAAAACTTAAGTTTGCACAAAACATGAGGTGCTAACAACTTCGGCCCAAAACTTCTTTGGAGTGTCATACTCTAGAAGCATAGTCCTAGCCATTTTATGTAGTGACCTATTCTTTCTCTCTACAACTCTAATTTGTTGATGTGTACGAAGGGAAGAAAAGTTTTGCAAATAATTGAATTCCTCACAAAAGCTTTCAAACAAATCATTTTCAAATTCTCCCCCATGGTCATTGTGGATACAGACGATCCAGAAAGAAGCTTCATTTTCAAATCATTTGCAAAAATTAAAGAAAACATCAAGTGTATAACTTTTTGAAATTAAGAATAAAGTCCACGTATAGTGATAAATATCATCAATAATCATGATAAAATACTTGCTACCACGAAGCGATTAAATTCTCATATGTCCAAATAGATAAATATGAATAAGTTCAAGAGTTGTTTTGGTACTAAGGACTCCTTTTGATTTCAAGGAGGACATGGTTTTCTTTCATTTTGTGTAAGGTTGGCATTCCTCATCCTTTTGAAAGTCCATTTTAGGAATTCCCTTGACAAATTCCTTTTTGCTCAACTTTTTTAACTAATTCATATTTACATGACCAAGCCTACAGTGCCACAAAGATATATCATTCTTATCAACAACAAGCCATCTACCAACAAATAGACTTTAGAGAATCAAGATCAATAACATAAAGGTTTCCATTTCTAGTTCCCTTATATATAAAATTTGAGGATAGGGAATCTAGAAGAAAACATTCGAGTCAGGTAAATAAAATAAGTTAACCATTATCACAAAGTTGGTTAACACTAATTAAATTGTGATGTAGGACATCAACAAGAAGAATATTCTTTATACATAGTGAATCACCCACTTCACCCTCACTTATCACCTTACGTTTGTTGTTGTAACCAAAAGTCATTGATCCTCCTTTCTTCTTTTTGAAATTGTTGAAATAGCTTATCTCACCGGTCATATGTTCAGAGCAGCAACTATCAACTATACATTTTCCTTTTACCTACAAGAAAGGAAGATGTTGGTGCCCAAATCAAACCTTGGTATTTGGAGTTAGCTTAGGGACTCATTTCATCTTAGGATTGGTCCATTTTTCCTTGTAAGGACAATAAGTAGAGTAATGGTCATCACTCTTGCAATGCACACAAACCAAAAGGTTGTTAGAGTCGGATGACTCTCCATGGAAGATAGGAGGCTTCTTGGTCTTTTTCTTACCCTTACCCTCACACTTGTTCTTTCTCTTTGGAGCTCCCCCCGCATATCCCAAACCACTAGTACCTACTTGTTTGGTAGAGTGAGCTAGAACTTCATTGAGGTATTTCTTTCCTTAGAGAAAGTTTTGCAAGAAAGCACTAAGTTTGTGATTATCATCATTGAGAGAAGTAACTGTAGGAGAAAGACTAGCTAAATCATCTCAAGCATGAAGTAGGCCGGCTTGCAAACAGAAGGCTTTAGTATGATAAGAATCTCTCTCAAGAGTAATGCTAGCTACCTCATTACTAGGAAATAAAGGTCTTGAATAAGATAATTTACTTGAGCAATACATCTAAAATTTTCTATTCTAAGCAAGATAATCTCCTCAAGATAAATTCTATTTTCATCTTTAATAGCATCATAAGAATGCCTAAGATCATCATTTTTAGTTTTAAGTAAGACAAGCTCGTCAAGGCGGATTTGGTTTTCCTCCTTAACACTATAATGTTCTTAAGGTAGATGCCACTCTCTACTTCAAATACATTGTATTGGAGCTCAAGATCAAAAAGTTGACCTTACAAGGAATCAATACTATCAAGATGCACTTTTTCATTTTGCTCAACAAAATCCATCTTACCATACATGTCATAAATGATCTTCCCTAAACTCTTATTCTTAGGTTTGAATTGATAATAAAAAGATAGGAAAGCATTAAGCATATTAACGAGGGATTCTTTAGTAAGTTCATTTAAACTTACCTCGTTTCCCTCACAAATGTCATAACTAGATGAGGCCATGAGAGCAAGGTGGCATTCTCCCCCATTTGAGTTGGAATCACTAGAAGAAGAATCCTCCCATGCGGCATGGGATGCATATTTGATTCTTCTTTCTTTCTTGTTCTTCCTCTTGTACTTTCCATCCTTCTTGTAGTCTCCTTCTTGTTGGGGCTATCATTCTTGTAGTGTCCTTTTTGGCCACATTCATAGAACCTTGGAGCAGAGGAGGAGGATGACTTTACGTTGAAGTGTTTCCCCTTGGAGTATTTATATTCATGGTTTCTAGGGGCTTAATCTTCACTTGAGGAAGGAGGAGTAGGACGGCAAGCAATTTGATGTTGAGAACAATGACGTTCACTTGAGATTTTAATGCACTATCCTTGATCTGTTGACTTGAGAGTTATACATTATCCATATTTTGATAACGACTTAACCATTCCATTCATATGTATCTAATATGTTTGTTTGAGATAAATTTTAAGTATTTAGTACATGAAAAGGATCAAATTCATCAAGCCCTAGCATGTCAAAGTTCAAGTCAAAAGCAATGCAAATGTGCAATTTGGGAAATCAATCCAAATCACCTTAAAACATTTTTGTAATCATTTGTATTAATGATATGACATGTAACGAAGATGAGAAACAATTAGGGACACTTAATTCCATTGTTTGATCACTTAAAAATCATTTTGGAAAATTTATCATAGCAACTTCATTAGTCAAGTTTGAAACTCAGTCAATCCTTAATGGATTATGGGAATGATTTGGATCGATCGAGTTGCACACTTGTAGAACTCGACCGACCAACTTTCTGTCAAAAGTTAATTTTGGTGAATCGGTCGAGTTACCCCAGACAAACTTGACCGATCATTTAAAAATTGGCTTTGTTGGATAGTGGATCGATCGAGTTATCTTTATTGATACTCGACAAAATACACTATATGGAAAATGCATAAAAAGTGATTCCAAGTATTGGAGCATTTCTAGAATAAAAAATATGTCCATTGCAAGTTGTAAAATGGCTAGTTTTCATTCTTAAGTGATCTCACACTCAAAGGAATACCCCCAGCTATAAATAGGACCTATTCGAGTTCATTACAAGGTTGCTCATTCATGCTATCCTAGGTCTAGGTCCTTGCTATAGTTGAGTGTGTTTAACCCCTTTGAGCCCCTTTCTTTCTCTCATTTACAAAGCATTCTATGATTATGAGTGAGTTAGGCATGTTTTAAGAGAGATACCTCACTGTTTCCTTTATAAATCTATCTATCTATCTCTCTACTTCCCAATCCTCTTTCTTTAAGAGCAAGCGTTGAAGTGATCTTATCTGAGTGAAAGAGGGGTTGTTGTTCTTCATCAAGGCTAAAGAAGGTGTGAAGATCTTCTCCAAGTAAAAGAGAAGGACAAGGAAGAAGATCCAAGGAGCTGAGTCGGTAAATCCTCAAGGCTGAAGACTTGTTGCATGGAGGAGATGTCCTAGGATAAGGAAATGAGCTACTTGCAAGAGTGGGTAAGACATGTGATAAGGTAGAAGACTAGCTCTTGGATAGGTAAGTCCTTGGGTGTAAGAAGGTTATCTTGTATCTCTTACAATGGAATATAAGTATACATGGGTTGCAAAGTCCTAGAGATTGACCTTTCTAGGTAGTGGACTGATGGTCTCCAAGTTTGTATATTGGAACCGCTCTTAACACCTTGTCCAAGTGTATATTTCAATCTCTCTCACCCTTTCTATGCTTGTTTAGATAAGACTACAAATTCATTTTTAGCATTTGGTTTCAATTGATAAAATTTGAAGGTCTAACTATTCTTATACAAGTTTTGAAGCTCTATTCACCCCTCCTAGAGCCCTAGATTTAACAAGTGGTATTAGAGCCACAGTCTTCTCTGACATATCTCCCACGAGATGAGAAGATGTGTGACTTACTTGGGTCATCAACCTAGAGGGAATCTTATCCATGAGGCCACCAGTCTTTGATGACACCAATTTCCTTTATTGGAAAAGAAGGATACGGTTCTTCCTCCAAGGAACCAACTACAACATGTGGAAGGTGTTGATTCTCCCCTACAAATAGCCAACTAGGGATGTAGACTCTTGGGATGAAGCCACAGTCATGAAGGCACAGCTCAATGCCAAGGAGGTTAGAATCATATATGCTGCAATCACTCCCTCTGAGTTTAATCAGGTCTCATCTTCGAACACAACCCATGAGATTTGTAACAAGTTGTTCATCACATAAGAAGGCACACAACAAGTCAAGAAGTCTAAGATCTACATGCTAAATGGGCTACGGATGGGACTCCCACTTGCGTGGAATTGCGTGCACCACTAAAAATCCCAGAGGTAGAAAGTCTCTAGGTTTATCCTTGTGTGTGCTATAATAAGTCTCCACCCACATACGTTAAGGTACGTGGAAGCCTTATTGTAGTACAGTTGAGGGTCGATCCTCGAGACAATGGTCCTATTAAGGAGTTAATATGATGGAAAACGTTTTAATTCTATTTACCTACTTAAAAGTTGATGTTTAGATCGAAAGTTGATTTTGATTGATTTCGACTAAGGAAAGGTAAATTAAAGGCAGGAAAGTAAAGTTAAGGTTGTAAACAATGATAAAAGACCACGAGGATTTGATCGGCTTTCACCACCACTACACATGGATCAAAACATGCAATATAGTAACAAGACCTGCAGTAAAAGTCTAATCAGTTAGTATCCTTGTAGGCTTGGTTTCCTTTTAGATAACCAACTATGAGAAGCGTAGAGTATTTCAATGCCAGCCATCCCCGAGCGAATGGTCACTTACTTTGCATTACTCCTCCATAAAGTGTGTTCCTCGACTTTACCAAAGTTGTACTTTCATACGTCAACTGATTCCATTTCATAGTATGAAAGTACAACGATGGGAGTGAGTTTACTCCACTCCACGGAATCACTTCTAGATACCAAAAAAGACATATGGTGACTACATATATCAAGAACCAACATACAATTGGTAATCAAATCTAAAAGCACAAACATAGACAATTCGCACTAATAGATAAAAGATAACGCAAGTTGGTGATCAAGCAACAAGTATTCATTAAACGATTGATGCTGAACTGAAAAGTAGATCTATATTGCAAAATCACAAATTACATTGCTTGAAATGAAAACATGGGTAGCGGGGCTACTCCCCGCACCATGGGGTATGAGACTACTTGCTCATGGTAAGAACAAAGAAGGAGGCGGGAAGAGAGAGAAAACATCATCTCCACCAAGGAGGGAGGAAGGTCAACCCCTTGAAGAAGAGAGAAACGATCTTCACTCTTAGCATCTTGCTTGATGACAAATCCTTCTCTTCCCACCTTCTTGGTTGATGAGAGAGAAAGCAGCTTCAGGATGGAGTGTGGATCTCAGACCGGCAGCCTTTGGGCGGAGGATGGAGGTTGGAATAGCTCTGGAGTGATAGAGGCAGCCTCTGGGTGTCTGAAAACTTGATGCCTTTGGAAGGACCCCTGGGGTCTTATTTATAGGCCTTAAGTGAAGTCCAAACGGTTTGGTCCGTTTTGGGTCCAAACGGTTTTGAAGACCGTTTGGACTCTGAGACCATTTGGACTCTGAAATCGTTTGGTCTCATGCGGTCTCGAGACCGGTTGGCTTCATGCGGTCTTGGGACCATTTGACTCCATGCGGTCTTGAGACCGTTTGGCTTCATGCGATCTCAGAACCGTTTGACTCCATGCAGTCTTGAGACTGGTTGGCTTCATACGGTCTTGGGACCGTGTGACTCCATGCGGTCTTGAGACCGGTTGGCTTCATGCGGCCTTGGGACCGTGTGACTCCATGTGGTCCTGAGACCGGTTGGCTTCATGTGGTCTTGGGACCGTGTGACTCCATGCGGTCTTGAGACCGTTTGAGTTCATGCGGTCTTGGGGCTGTATGAATCCATGCAGTCTTGGGACCGTATGAGTCTTTTGTGATTTGTTTCGACTTTTTTTGTAAGTAAAAAGGAGAAAAGTTAATCTAACAATTTATTTGCAATAAATGAGGATAGCTAGGGATTTTGTCTAATATATCTAAGGAAGAGTGTGGAAAGTAGAAGAAAAATGCTAAGATAACATCACAAAATTGGAGGTTATCACCCCCCCTAACTTAGAGTCTAGCTTGTCCTCAAGCTAGATAGAGCTGAGGTATGTAATGGCGAGGTGATTTTATTTAGTTAATAATTCCATACTCTTGCTTCAATTATGAACAAAAAATCTCCTGAGGCCATATTAGAGCTTCTGCTTGTCTTAGTTCTTTTAGGTATCGAGAGTTGCGCAGATCTCAAGTTTCTTTTAAATCACGTAGCTCGCATTGGGACCACCTTTTTCCTGATGTTATTATGTGCATGTCATTGATTCTAATAAGTTTTGTACTTCTTTTGAAAACCTATCGGAAACTAGAGTGGTTATGAGGGTTGGCTAAAGGCTTTTGTGTAACTCCCCCTTTTAGTGGGAGAGGGTTTATCTATGCTTTTAGGAACTCACTACCGGGCACGACACAACTGTCTTAATGAGGTCAGCTGAATGTACCGACCGGGCGAGCCCTTTATCAGCCTTTTCATATATTTGGAGACCTTAGGATCTCACTACTGGGCACGACACATCTGCCTTCATGAGGGCAGCTGAATGTACCGGCCAGGTGAGACCTTTATTGGCTCTTCATATAAGTCCTTATGCATGGCACAACTCTCATGTTTTTATACAACACTCTGGCTTTTATTCGAAAACTCACAGGCTTAGGATTCAGATTTTTTGGGTTTTTAGTTGGGCGGCCAAGCCTCTTTTATTGAAAAGAAGAAAACGATTCTTAGAATTTCCTGACATGCACTTATTTTCAGTTTGGTGGTCCACTTGCTAGGTTCCTTGATTTGGATTTTGCCTGATTTCCCTCTCGTCCTTGAGAATATTTGGCTTGCTTCGGCCTTAATATTGACCTGTTGAAGAGTCTGATGTAGAACTGAAGCAAAAGCATGAAAGTCAAGTGTGAAGGAAATTTATTAACTCGTTGTTACATGCCTCTATGCTATTATTGTTCTTATTCTTGAGGACTACTGGGTTCTTAAGTCAGCAAGGGGTGATTTTATTCCAAGAGGGATGTTATTCTTTATGAGTGGGGTTTATTATTAGGAAAGCTAAGAAAAATTTTTATGTAAAGAAAAGACTAAAAGTGTAAAGAAATTTTTTGTACAGAATTAAAAGGGAGAATTGAGAAGAAAGGTTTTAAGAAATGATACCTCACCCTTGTTCAGTGTACTCCCCCCCTAACTTATCACTCACTCTATCCTCTGAGTGTCAAGGTGATAGGATGAGAAGTACAAGGATAAGGGCATCAGGCTTCTGTTAATCCCTTATTGGTACCATGTGTTCGGAGGAGATTAGCAACGAACTTTCCGCGTAGGGTGTGGTAATCCACATCTGTCATATCCTCTACTGGTCTTTGAAGGGCCATGATGGTTTACATCCAGTAGAGGATATGGAAGCCACAGTCATGCGATTCCCTAATATGTTGGGGACATCTGTGATTGAAGGTTGGGCGGTGAAAGTGCTCTTTGTCGTATGCCCTTGTGTGCTGACTTAAAATTTCGATTAGTCTTTCGGCACATTCCTTTGCTACCTCCTCCGTGGGTGTTTTCAGTGTCACGACATATTTCTTCTGCTGTGGATTGAACTGGCTATCAGAATTGTTGTATATGATTGTTGTTCCTTCATGAAGATTTGTTGCCAGAAGCATCCAGTGCTCTTAGTGAAGGAAGGGGAGCATGATAAACTTCAGTGTCGTATGTTGTAAGAAGAATGTTAGCGCTTCAATTGTTCTGAAGTTCTTTAGCTTTAAAAGATCGTCTTTCATGTAAGGAGATGCCATGTAAGTTGTAGGGTGATTCTGTCCGAGAAGGAATTGATAGGTAGCCATTAATCTGACGGAGAGAGACCCTTTTAGCTGTATAGTTTCTCATAGAGCATCTGCCATGACCATAATGTCACCAGACATGAAAATTAGGTCATCATTCTCGACGTAAAGCCTTGACATGATGACGTGAAGTTCATTGTTGGAGAGGCTCGCACAGGCTGCAAGGTCAAAATCTGGGAAAGTTGGTTGTATGGCGGACAGGGGAACCATTTGTGATGAAGATCTCCTGATGGTTGCCCCTGATAAAAAATCTATGTCCCCTTTATCTTGTGCCAGATCGAAGTTGGAAGGGTCCCATTTTGTTTGTTTGAGGGCTGCGGCTGGTTGTTTGTTTTTCTCCAACTCCTTTAGGGTTTGTCTGAAAGGTCGCCTTTGCGGACGTTGAATTGCCGAAAAGAGGTAGCGGGGGACGTCGTATGGTGCCATTGTCGGGTCCTTGAAGAACCGTCTATCACAAATAAGTTCCATGGCATAACGCCCACGCAGGGAGTGAAAATCTTCGGCGACGAGCTCGATGAAGGGAATTTCTTGGTTTAGCGCCTGAATGTGGTGGATAGTGCAGAATGCACAATCTCCAGATCCCTTTGTAGCTTGGACTTGTGGGTTTATGATTTTGAACCAGGGTTGGCTCCAATCTTGACGGAGGGACGGGCGTGCTTCCCAGATTAACTTGAGAAGCCTGAAAGGTATGCATCTTGCTTCTCCTGCTTCTTCTCCAACAAAATTTATTGTACCAGCTGGTAGCTCATTGGCATAGAAATTGTACACCTTGGTATCACGAGCCTCGGTGTCCACAATCATGAACAACCAGTGGTTGGAAACTTGAAATGGCACTGTTAGATATCGTGCCTTTCGTGCTAAACCAACACGCAGCCGCTCTATTGACTTTGCTCGTATTTCTTTGTATAGCAAGCCGATAGATAGAGCAGGTGAGGCGTTGAATACTGGCTGCTGCCGTTTTGAGTCTCTTAGACTTCGATGTAGTTGGCAAGCAGGACACGGAAGATTTCCATTGACATAGTTGACCGGGGTCGTAGGATGTTGCGGAAATCGTCGCGTGTCATCTTGCGCTTAGTCTTTGTATTATGGTATATAATGTCTCCCCCCTCTTTTTCATCGTCGAAAATAGTGTTCAGGATAAAAATGTCTTGGGCATCTAGTGTAGAGATGGATGTCATATCTAAATCATGCATTTTATGAGGTAGAGGTGGTGGTGGGGGTAGCTTCTGCGGAGGGGGGGAGGAGTTTGTTCCAAATCTTCTATATAGTTTTGCAGCTCCTCGTCTTAATCAGAAGCAGAATCGAAGTCTTCATCTGTGTCTAAGCGTACTCGTTCTGATTCCTCCTGTTCTGGGGGAAAAGGCACAGATTGGTCAAAAAGCGGAGTAGTTTTTGTTGGTGGAATTGTGCTGGTTCCTAATATACATTGATGGAACTCAGCAAAGGCCGCTTCTTTGGCTGATTCCCCAGAGATCCCATTGCGGAGTAGTCAAAGAATTGATCCCCGTAAGACATATTAACGTTATCAATGTGAGTCGGAGATTTGGGATCTTTATCACCGTCATGGTGATCGTCTTATTTTGAAGCATCTCCTCGGCTTGTACCCTCCCCAGCATTGCCTGGGTCGTCAGATTGGTCATCTGAGGAGGTGCTATTATTGGAGTTAGCCAAGGAGTCAGAGTCGTCATTATTGTCGTCTTCATCCTCATCGTCGTCTGCCTTTTTGTCAGCTTGCTTCAGTTTTGGAGGCTTCTTGCACTGTCGATGGGTTGCTTGTAGTTCATCAAACGCCACTTGCACATGCTTGTGGGATTCGAGTAGTGCGTCGTGCGTTTCTTTTAGATCTGAGTAACGTCCCTCGGTAGAGAGAAGGCGTGCTGTAAGGTCTGTTACTTGAGCACGTAATTGGTGAAGCTTGGTGTTTGCTGATTCCTCTTGGCGACTGTGGAGTTGTGTTAGGGAGTTGGTGACATCATCCAAGCGCGTGCTTAAAGCAGTTTGTTGCTGCTTAAGCTCGCGCAGGGTCTCGGGCAGGGGTTGAGTCTGTGTAGAGATCCTATCAACTTGCTTAGTCAGCGCTTCATGCTGGCTTTTTACTCCAAGGACTTGCTCGGGCAGGTGTTTGTAGTGGTCATCGATATGATCGACTTGCTTGGCCACTACGTCCTATCGCTGTTGGATGCTTTCGAGAATGCCTGGTAAGGCGTTGTTCTTCTCGTTGATCTTTGCGACTTGTTGATGATTGGTTCCATGAATCCAATGATTGAAGGAATCAACATTGGAAACCCTAATTCAATTGGATACATTATGTAAAGGAGGTCCAATGTAATTAAATCTTTGAGAATTAAGATGATGAATGTTCTATTGATCCAATGATGATTAGTAATGGTAATCAATGAAGGTACAAAGGTTGAAACCCTAATAGTACCTAAGTGATTAAGTGCCAATTAAGGGATGAAATCCCTAATTGCTTATAGGATCAATGACTTGATACACTATGTTACGACATTTGAAAAAGGGACCCCAGATGGGGAAGGGTGGTATGACTGGGGTCGAGGTGGAAGGGTGGTAGTGTCTTGCGGAAGAGACACTGGTGATGGTCCCGCGAACTGCGTGGTGACCGTAGATGGGGTCACCAGCGGTGTCGGGGTGGTGGTGGACAGAAAAGGTTGTGAGAATGGTGGGAGTGATAACGTTGGGTGAAAATCGATGGGGATGGAGGTGAAGGTGGTGAAGTCGCGTGTTGAAGTGGAGAAGGGGATGCTCGAAGAGAAAAAGGGTGAGTCAGAAAAAGGGGATGTAGACATTATTGTAGAAAATGGTGGGAGAGCGGTGGATTGTGGAAGGGTGGAGGATGGTGGGGTAGAGGTGGAAGTTGTGGTGGTGGTGGGTGGTAGTGTGGAAGGGGTTGTGGAGGCAAGCTCAACATTTAGACTCCTAATAAAAGAGTCGATTGATGAGGTGGTTATATTTTCTTCGGGGAGGGGTTCGGCCTCTAGATGTGGCCTTGATGTCGGTGTCCCCGACAACTGTTGTGCCTGCAACTGCCTTTTGGAAGGTCGCTTTACAGGTATTTTTGTTGATCGAGCTACCGGGGTCGTGATACTTAGCTCTGTCTGTCCCGCTTTTGCTTTCTTTTCGGTTGTTTTAACCGAAGCTATGAGTTGTGTGAGCTCCTTGTCAGAGAAGAGGAGCTTTTCTGTGTCATAATTTGCGACCTGTGGAAGCGGGAGGAGAGTTCTGGAAGATCTGACTGTAGGGTAGAAGATATAACATAACTTCGCATCCTTTTCCTTGATGATGTAGGAGTTTTTCAGGGTTTGTTCCTTGGTAAGGATGTCGCTCTTTATCTATTTGCATCTGGGTAAAAGTCTATCCATCTTGAGATATTTGATGATGGATGTGATATGACCCCCCATGCAGATTTCCTTCCCCAGGGCATATGCAGATAGCTTCTGGATCATAAGACGTCCAATGTTGACTGGCATCCCATGTAGGACTGACCAGAGGACAAAAAGATCTGAAGTGATGACATTCCCACCTTCTGTCCTGGGGAAGAGTGCGCCAGTAAGAATTTTATGTAGTGTGCGCACGAAACCAGATTGTATGTTCGATGCTTTGCACGTCTTTGCATCGTAGTTGGGGATCCCTGTCAAGGATTTCCAGAAATTATGTCTGTTGAACTGGGTATTCTCAGTTCCAATAGTTTTGGCTTTCTTGAGCTGCTCTTGGTTGTCTATGAAGATTTCATTCAACATGTTTTCTGTGATGACAACCTTGCTGCCAAAGATCTTGGTGACCAGCCTACGGTCACCTCCGTCCCTTGATCTATCCATGATGTCGACAGCTTCTTTAGTAAGATAAGTGAAGAATTCAGTGGTAGGCTCCACAAATGAAACTTCGGGGATGAAGCACAATTTTGAAAGATTTGCATTATCAAGGAGGGTGAGGATTCTGTCATAAATCCCCATTTTTAAGAGTACGCTTGAGCAAACGTACTTTGTAGGTTTTAGGATTTTGTCGGTGGATTGGATGGTGTGGATGAAAAGGTTTTCTGGTGGTGGTGCGGTGGTGGTGATAATCGAGAAGACAGGGGTAGTGATGGTGGTGGTGGTGGTTGGTGGGATATACCATGCTAGGGTTTGTTCCCTTGCAGAGGCAGGTTGAACTTGCTTCCTTGCCTGTTTCTTTTGTTGTTGAGTTGTAGCAGCTTCCTGGGCCTTCCTCTTCCCTTTGCTCTTAGTGGTGGGGGATTCTGGCTCAGGAGTTGGCTCATATTCTGAGCCCTCATCAAAAGATGAGATCTCTTCCACTTCATCTTCTGGCTCCTCAGCTAGGCACATGTTAATGCGCTTGATTTCAGCCAAGACCTTGCTGAAGTCGACCTTTGGTGGGAACATCCCAGTTGCTTTATAAGTATCTACTATCTTTTGGAGCTTGGCACAGTCTTCCATCAGCTGTTCTGTTGTCCATAAGGGAGCATCCTCACATCCAGTGGGTTGCTTTGTTGGTGATGCCATTTCTGAAAATGGAAAGTCATGTGTTAGAATAACAAGCTTTAATTTAGATTTTATTTGTTTTTATGTGTTTTTATGCTTTCATAAAATTCAGGCGGTCGTGAAAGGTCAAACAGTTTCAAACGGTTTGGTTCCAAACGGTTTCAGGATCGTTTGGTTCCAAACGGTTTGAGGACCGTTTCGTTCCAAATGGTTTCATGACCGTTTGGAAAGTGAAACGTCGGAGGGGTGGCAGACGCTAGCGGCGGTGATGATAAGGACGATGATGGCTAGGAAGGGGGGTGCCGCGGCGGCGCCGATGATGTCGACGGTGATGAAGATGGCGGAGATAGAAAAGGAGGCCGTGGAGGCATCGAAAACATCGGCTAAGGTGAAAACGGCAGCGATGTACAGATGGAAGCGTCGATGACGCGGTGAGGTGGGCTACCTTGCAGCTGTCAGAGAAGATGATGATGGTGATGCTGCGACGTGGGCGAGGCGGTGCTAGCGGTTGAAAACAGAGGTCGCGCGAGGGGTTGTCGATGACGGTGGCGAAAGGAAGGGTTGCAAGATGCACGGGAATGAAAAACATGGGTGATGGAACAGCGCTTGCGCAAAGGTTTTAGAAGGCTCGGGAGTCGAAAGAAAGAAGAAGAAGACTGAGGGGGCTAGGGTTATATTTATAGGGATCGGAGGTTGACCCTACAAATTCTCCAGGCCAAATAGTTTGAGGCCGGACGGACCTCAAACAGTTTCGAGACCGTTTGGGCTCCAAACGGTTTTGAGACCGTTTGGCCCCAAACGGTTTCAAGACCATTTGGTTCCAAACAGTTTCAAGACCGTTTGGTAAGGTTAAGGGTACTTTGATTTTTTATATTTTTATGTTTGTTTTGGTTATGTGAATTTTTATATTTTTAGATTAAAGACTATAATCCTAAATTAAACAAAGGAAACAGAAATAAGATAAGTGATACTCAGAACTTGGGTTGCCTCCCAAGTAGCGCCTGGGTTTTACGTCACTGGCTCGACGGACTTCTGGTATGGTTATGGTGATGCTGTGGGGTATCTAATCTCCATAGTTTGTCGGCGCAATTTTTCTTCTGGTGTATAGTATTTCTTCAACCTGTGTCCATTGACAGTCCGTTCCCCTCCGTTATTGCCAAGGATAATGACAGCTCCGGACGGGTAGATATGTTTAATGGTGAATGGTCCCGACCATTTTGTGCGCAATTTTCCCTGGAATATTTTAAGTCTGGAATTGAAGAGAAGGACCTTGTCTCCGACTATTATGTCCTTTCGTTTTAGGTGACCATCATGCCACATTTTCGTCTGCTCTTTATAAATTCTTACACTTTGGTAGGCAGTCATCCTTAGCTCTTCCAGTTCTTGCAATTCCAGTTCTTGCACTTTGGTACTTGCCAACACTTTTGAAGTCAAAGTTTAGTTGCTTAATGGCCCACCAAGCTTTATGCTCTAATTCGACTGATAGGTGGCATGATTTCCCATACACTAATCGAAATGGTGTTGTTCCAATTGGTGTTTTTTAGGCCGTGTGATATGCCCATAGGGCATCAGAAAGTTTGGTAGACCAATCAGTTCGGTGTCTATTAACAGTTTTCTCCAGTATAGACTTTATCTGTCTGTTTGAAATTTCAACCTGGCCACAAGTTTGTGGGTGGTAGGGTGTGGCGACTTTGTGGTTGACTCCGTATTTTCTTAATAAGGCCTCGAAACTTTGCTCCAAAAAGTGGGATCCTCTGTCGGATATAATGATTCTTGGAACGCCAAATCTGGGAAAAATTATTTCCTTGAATATTTTGATGACTGGTTTGGAATCATAGGAAATGGTTGGTATGGCTTCTACCCATTTGGAAACATAGTCAACAGCCACCAAAATATATGAGAATCCATAAGATGGGGAAAATGGACCCATGTAGTCCACTCCCCAAACATCAAAGAGTTCAACTTCTTGACATATATTAAGTGGCATTTCATTACGCTTGGTTATACTCCCTGAATGTTGGCATTTGTCGCATGACCACACATATTCATGTGCATCTTTTGAAAGGGTTGGCCAGTAAAAGCTTGATTGAAGGACTTTTAGAGCTGTTTTCTTTGAATTCATGTTCCCCCCAGTAGGGCCAGAATGACAATGTTCTAGTACTGGGACAATCTCCTCTTCGGGGATGCAGCGACGAAATAACCCATCTACGCATAGGCGAAAGAGGTAAGGTTCATCCCAGTAATATTGGTTTACATCATGGAGGAATTTCCTTTTGTCGTGATGAGATGCAGAGGGATGGATGATTCCTGAGGCTAGATAGTTCACAATATCAGCATACCAAGGGAACCCATGTGTAACTTTCATTAGTTGATCGTCAGGAAGAGGGTCCTGAATGGGTATTTTATCATCGTCTCTGGCTTCAATGTGGCTAAGATGATCGAAAACGACATTCTCTACCCCGCTTTTATCTTTGATTTCTAAATCGAATTCTTGAAGCATTAACACCCATCGGATAAGTCTGGGTTTCGCGTCTTGCTTTTGGATCAAATATCTTATTGCTGAGTGGTCAGTGTAGACTATGACCTTTGATCCAATCAAGTAGGAACAAAATTTTTTAAACGCATAGATGAACGCTAAGAACTCTTTTTCCGTAGTAGTGTAGTTCTTTTGCGCTTCATCGAGCGTTTTGGAGGTGTAGTAGATGACATAAGGCTTTTTGTCAATTCTTTGTCCAAGAACTGCCCCTATAGCATAATCGCTAGCGTCACACATAATTTCAAATGGTTGTGACCGATCAGGGGCTCTAAGAATGGGGGCATAAACTAAAGTGTTTTTCAGAGTTGTAAAGTTGTTTAGACATTCTTGATCGAAGATAAAATCTGCTTCTTTAGTCAAAAGGTGGGTCATAGGTTTTGCTATCTTAGAGAAGTCTTTTATAAATCTTCTATAAAACCCTGCATGACACAAAAATGCTCTAACTCCTATGACATCTTTAGGCGGTGCCAACTTGGCGATGACTTCAATCTTCTCCTTATCCACCTCTATTCCTCTTTCGCTTATCCGATGACTGAGTACCACGCCTTCTGTCACCATGAAGTGACATTTCTCCCAATTGAGAACCAGGTTGGTTTCTTTGCATCTTTGTAAAACTTTTGCAAGGTTGAGGAGACAGTTATCAAAAGAGTCTCCATAGACAGAGAAATCATCCATGAAGACTTCCATGATAGATTCAGTTAGTTCAGCGAAAATAGCAGACATGCACCTCTGGAATGTAGCGGGTGCGTTGCACAACCCAAATGGCATTCTTCTGAAATCATAAGTCCCAAAGGGGCAGGTAAAGGTAATTTTCTCTTGGTCTTCCGGGTGTATAGGGATTTGATAGAACCCAAAATAACCGTCTGGATAGTAGAAGTTTTTTTGATGGGCTAAGCATTCTAGGACTTCGTCGAGAAAGGGCAGAGGGTAGTGATCTTTCCGCGTTGATTTGTTCAGTTTCCTGTAATCGATACACATCCTCCACCCCGTTACCGTCCTTGTAGGTACCAACTCATTTTTGTCATTTAGCACGGTAGTGGTTCCTCCCTTTTTGGGGACTACTTTGATGGGGCTGACCCATTGGGAGTCAGAAGTCTATCTTCCTAATCATCTTCCAGAGTGGAGCTGATAATAACTGGACATAATTTTTCTTCGTCCAAAAAGACGTGTTTAAGTCCTATTGGTAGAGTCTTCATCTCAGGAGCTTGTGGTGTTTCTATTGCTTCTAAAGTAGTGACAGATTTGAGCTCCTCAAAGGTGGCTGTCGGCGTTTCTTCAGCTTTCTCTAAGTGTTGCAAACATTGTTGGACCAATTCATTTGCTGAAAATTTGACTTCTGGATTTGTTAGAACATTCTCCAACTCATTAGATGGCTCAGATATTTCTAATTGGGACAGTTGATGTATTGCATCTAAGAGAAAGACTTCCTCTTGAATGATGGGTCCTTTCATGCTGTTGAGAAATTGGAATTGAATTGCTTCTTTTCCCAGTCGTAGAATGATCGTGCCAGCTTCCACATCAATAAGCGCCCTGGCTGTGGCAAGGAAAGGTCTGCAAAATATTATTGGGTATCTCAAATCCTCTTTGATATCCATAATGACAAAATCACACGGGACATAGGCGTCTTTGCCTATCCTGACTGGAATATCTTTGATAATTCCTAGAGGTGCTGTGATACTTGAGTCGGCTAAATGAATTGTCATTGTTGTGGGTAGCAAGTCGGTCAAACCTAATCGTTTACACATTGAATAGGGCATAATTGATATGCTAGCCCCTAAATCAGCTAATCCCTTTTTGCTCGAGGCATTACCAATGCAACACTGAATACCAAAGGAACCAAGGTCCTTCTTTTTCTTTGGCATCTTATTGAGAATGATATCAGAGGTGGTTTGAGCTAGTTTGATGGTTTCTCGCTCTTCAGTAATGTATTTCCTTGATAACAGAGTTTTTAGGTATTTAGACCAAGCAAGTACTTCAGAAAGGACATCAAGGAGCGGAATGTCGATGTAAAGTTTTTTCATGGCTTCCTTGAACTTTTGGAATCTAGTATCCATTTTGGTCTCTCTTAATCTTCCCGGATATGGTATCCTTGGTTTATACTGCGGGGTTTCTGGCTCTTCAGGTGCCTGTCCCTTTTCTTTATCTTTAGCAGTTTCAACAGATTTTTGGGCTTCTTGCCTTGAGTTTCCGATCGGGGTAAGCACAGTTACTTCATCATCATCTTGAGTGAGTCATGTAATGTCAAGAAGGACACGACCAGATCTATTGGTGACAGCGTTCAGCTGCTCTGGCCTATTTTGGTCATGCCATGGGTTTACCTCTGGTTGACCGGCGAAAGTGCCAGCTGGAGGTTTCAACTGTGCAACAATTTGCGCTAGTTGAGCTTCCACTGCTTTTTGTTGAGCTTTTTGGTTTGCAAGCATGGTTTGCTGAGATTGTAGCATTTTTTGAATTATAGTCATCTCATCTGATGGCTGGGGAGGAGCATTTTTCTGTTGATATTGTGTGAGTTGTTGCTGCCCCTGAAGTGGTTGTTGTGGGGGTGCTGTTAACTGAGCTTGTGGTGGCGGTTGCAACTGAGATTGTTGCAATTGTGGATGTAGTGGTTGGTGAGCATATTGCAGATAGGTGGAAGGGTTTCTTTGATATTTAGGTCTTTGGAAACCATTTCTATAATTTCCTTGGTTTTAGTTGAAGTTATTCTGGAACCCTAGTGGTTGTCTGTTGCAAGACCCACTTTGTACTTGTTGTTGTGGGTTTGTAGTTCCTACAGGATTCCCGTATTGAAACCCGAGATGATTCCTTGGTCTATCCGGGTTGTAATAAACTTGACCTGGTATTGAATGGATAGAGTTGACCTGTTTGGGAATGAAATCTTCAAGATGTTCGATGATTGGCTCATATGGTGCTTGTGGTGGATGCATATCCATCATTACGTTATAGAGTAGGCCACATGACAGAGTAGGGTGGTCAGATGCGTGGCAAGCTTCACAAGTTCCAATGGCAGCCTTGACTTGGGGAGTTTTGTTTTTATCGTATTCCCCGAATGAAGTTTCAAGCGCTTGCTACTTGTGAGCTATAGTTTTTAGAGCCTCGGCAATAGCCTTTAGTTCCATTGATTATTCGGCTTTGTAGACCTTGAGAACTCCTCCAGTAGATGACCGTCCCCAATTAGATTGGTTTTCGGCTCCAAGCGTGACTATCTTCCAAGCATCTTCGTAGTTTTTCCTCATAAAATTTCCTTTAGACGAGGAATCTAAAAATCTCTTGATATCGTCACTTACTCCTCTATAGAAAGTTTCTATCAATTGATTTTGAGAAATTCCATGACGAGGAAACTTTCTTAGGAGTTCCTTGAATCTTTCCCATGATTCAGCGAGCATCTCTCCAGGCAGTTGAGAGAAGTGGTTCATTTGCCCCCTAATCTCATAGGTTAGTGATGGAGGGAAAAATTTCTCTAAGAATTTTTCTTCTAGGGGAGCCCAAGTAGTAATGATTGGCTCCCTATCCAACGAATTGTACCAACTCAAAGCTCTTCCAGATAGAGTGAAGTGGAAAAGATGTAGCATTATTGCGTCGAAGGCCACTCCGGCTTGTGGTACAAGTCGGTAGAGAGATTTGAACCTTTTCAAATGATCCATGCAATTATCTTCGGAACTTCCAGAGAATGAGATACCTTGCTTGATCTGAATCCACTGTGTCCGGATTTCAAAGTGAGGAATATTGATGATTGGTGGTCAGGCCGGATGGTTGTCCTCGTAGTTCTTAGGAACGACATAGTCCCTAAGTTGTTTATTCCTCAACACCAATTGAGCAGCTTCTGTGGCTGCTTCGTTCTCTGCTTAGATGTGAGTTTGTTCCTCAGCTCGGATTTCCGCTTGGACTTGAGCACGAGTATCGGCAATGAGTCGTTCTCGTTGTGCAGCTATGGCGGCATTGACCCTTTCCGCAACGAGGCGCTGTTCATCAGCCATAAGTCTGGCTCATTGGCGATTGAGCCGAATGCGTCTGTGGAAGCTTCTTTCTACCTCAGAGTCGTACTCCGGTTCAGGGGAGAATCCGATGTTATGCGGGGTTTGCATACACATTTTCTATCTGAGTAGAAGAAGAATCACACTTTAGACGATGGAGAGAAATAGTGTAATCAAGTAGCTATCAAGAAAAAGGTGTAAAATCCTAACCAACTAAAACATTAGCAAGTAAAATTAAAACGTTCCGTTGTCCCCGGCAACGGCGCCAATTTTTGATGGGACTCCCACTTGCGTGGAATTGCGTGCACCACTAAAAATCCCAGAGGTAGAAAGTCTCTAGGTTTATCCTTGCGTGTGCTATAATAAGTCTCCACCCACGTACGCTAAGGTACGTGGAAGCCTTATTGTAGTACAATTGAGGGTCGATCCTCGAGACAACGGTCCTATTAAGGAGTTAATAGGATGGAAAATGTTTTAATTCTATTTACCTACTTAAAAGTTGATGTTTAGATCGAAAGTTGATTTTGGTTGATTTAGACTAAGGACAAGTAAATTAAAGGCAGGAAAGTAAAGTTAAGGTTGTAAACAATGATAAAAGACCACCAGGATGTGATCGACTTTCACCACCACTACACATGGATCAAAACATGCAATATAATAACAAGACCTGCAATAAAAGTCTAATCAGTTAGTATCCTTGTAGGCTTGGTTTCCTTTCGGATAACCAACTACGAGAAGCATGGAGTATTGCAATGCCAACATCCCCGAGCGAATGGTCACTTACTTTGCATTACTCCTCCATAAAGTGTGTTCCTCGACTTTACCAAAGTTGTACTTTCATACGTCAACTGATTCCATTTCATAGTATGAAAGTACAATGATGGGAGTGAGTTTAATCCACTCCACGAAATCACTTCTAGATACCGAAAAAGACATATGGTGACTACATATATCAAGAACCAACATACAATCGGTAATCAAATCTAAAAGCACAAACATAGACAATTCACACTAATAGATTAAAGATAACACAAGTTGGTGATCAAGCAACAAGTATTCATTAAACGATTGATGTTGAACTGAAAAGTAGATCTATATTGCAAAATCATGAATTACATTGCATGAAATGAAAACATGGGTAGCGGGGCTACTCCCCGCACCCTGGTGTATGAGACTACTCGCTCATGGCAAGAACAAAGAAGGAGGCAGGAAGAGAGAGAGAGAACATCGTCTCCACCAAGGAGGGAGGAAGGTCAACCCCTTGAAGAAGAGAGAAACGATCTTCACTCTTAGCAGCTTGCTTGATGACGAATCCTTCTCTTCCCACCTTCTTGGTTGATGAGAGAGAAAGTATCTTTAGGATGGAGTGTGGATCTCAGACCGGTAGCCTTTGGGTGGAGGATGGAGGTTGGAATAGCTCGGGAGTGATAGAGGCAGCCTCTGGGCATCTAAAAACGTAATGCCTTTGGAAGGACCCCAGGGGTCTTATTTATAGGCCTTAAGTGAAGTCCAAACGGATTGGTCAGTTTTGGGTCCAAATGGTTTTGAAGATCGTTTGGACTCTGAGACCGTTTGGACTCTGAAACCATTTGGTCTCATGTGGTCTCGAGACCAGTTGGCTTCGTACGGTCTTGGGACCATTTGACTCCATGCGGTCTTGAGACCGTTTGGCTTCATCCAGTCTCGGGAACGTTTGACTCCATGCGGTCTTAAGACCGGTTGACTTCATGCGGTCTTGGGACCGTGTGACTCCATGCAGTCTTGAGACCGGTTGGCTTCATGCGGTCTTGGGATCGTGTGACTCCATGCGGTCTTGAGACCGGTTGGCTTCATGCGGTCTTGGGACCGTGTGACTCCATGTGGTATTGAGACCATTTGAGTTCATGCGGTCTTGGGACTATATGAATCCATGCGGTCTTGGGACCGTATGAGTGTTTTGTGATTTTTTTTGTCTTTTTCTGTAAGTAAAAAGGAGAAAAGTTAATATGAAAATTTATTTGCAATAAATGAGGATATCTAGGGATTTTTTCTAATATATCTAAGGAAGAGTGTGGAAAGTAGAAGAAAAATGCTAAGATAACATCACAAAATTGGAGGTTATCAGCTGCTTGAGAACTTCAAGATGGGCAAGAAGGAGAAAGTGACAAACATGTACTCAAGGCTCAACATTATTGTCAATGGACTTGTAACTTTGTGATAGCCCTTGGATAGAGGTCCAATTAACTTCAAGATACTTAGGTCTCCAAAGAGATGGGAACCCAAGGTGACTTCAATTGAAGAAGTGAGAAGTCTGGGAGACTTAGCCACAAGGGAGCTCACTGGAAACCTTCAAGCCCATGAGACAGGGATACACAAGCAAGAGGAAGAAGAAAATCAAGAAGATAAGGATTCAAAGAAACTTAAAGATAATGCCTTGAAAGCTCAAGTGGAGGCAATGATCCTTTAACAACAACTTTCTTGTTAGTCCTCACCCAACTCATCAAGTGTAGATGATGGCCCTAGTGATCATGAAGCTAACTACTCTAAGGGTAAACTCATCAAAGGAAAGCCTTTTTAATCCTCAACTCCAAGGTTCTATGAGTGTGGACAAAAGGTGCATTACAATAATGAATGCCCAAAGGCCAAGGAGAGCCACCAGAAGAGCAGACAAAAGAAGAAGGATGATTATAAGAAAGAAGGCAAGTACAAGAGGAAAGATAAGAACAAGAAAAGAAACAAGGATGCAACTCATGCGTCTTGGGAAGAGTCATCTTCAAGCATCTCAAGCTTTGACGAAGGTGAATGCCATCTTTCACTCATGGCCTCCACAAGTGAAGAAATAGGTGAGGTAAGTGAGGTAGGTGAGATAAGCTTGCATGAATTTTCCAAAGAAACTCTTATAGAAATTCTTAAAGTTGCCCGGTCTTCTTATTTCAAATGTAAATCTAAGAAGAAGAGGTTAGGTAAAATTATTGATGATCTTTATGCTAAAATTGAAATTGTTGATCAAAATGAGATAGTTCATCTTGAGAGCATTGACTCTTCGTAAGGCCAATTTCTTGATCTTGAGCTCCAATACAATGGGGTTGAAGTTAATAATGGGATCTAACTTAAGAATATTACTAGTTTTAAGGAGGAGAAAAAAATGCCTTGATGAGCTTGAGTTGCTTAAAACTAAAAATGTTGAACTTAAGCTTATTAGTGATGCTCGTAGAGATGAAAAAGGTGTTTATCTTAAAGAAATTCAATTGCTTAAATCTGAAAATGCTAGGTTGCTTGCTCAAGTAAATGATTTATATTCTAGATCTATTTTACCTCACAAAGATGTTGCTTCTATTACTCTTGAAAAGGATTCTTATTTGACTAAAGCCCTCTATCTTGAGGTCGACCTACTACATGCTAATGATGATACTACTAGTTTGACATCTACTGTTGTCACTCTTACCAATGACAATCATAAACTGAGAGCTGCCTTACAAACATTCCTCAAAGGGAAGAAGCCCCTTAATGAAGTCTTCGATCACTCCACCAAAGATAGTGTTAAGAGTTGTCTTGGATATGAGGGTACTTCAAAAGGCAAAGGTAAGGGTAAGAAGAAGAGCAAGGAACCTCCCATCTTCCATGGAGATTCATCCAGCTCAAAGAATCATATGGTTTTCTTTTATTGTAAGAGTGATGATCATTATTATACTTATTGTCCTAATAGGGAGAATGGGACCAACCCCAAGTTGAAGTGGGTCTCCAAGACAACCCTGGATCCCAAATTTTGAATTGGGCACTGATTATCATTCTTAATTATAGGTTAAAGTTCAATGGATTGTTGATAGTGGTTGTTCTAAACATATGACTAGTGAAATTATCCTCTTCAAGCAATTCACAAAAAAGGGTGGATCAGTGACATTTGGGGATAACAACAAGGGTAAGGTAATATATGAGGGTGATGTGGGAAATTCACTATGTATCAAGAATGTGCTTCTTGTGGGTGGCCTACGTCACAATTTAATAAGTGTTAGTCAACTTTGTGATAATGGTTACCTTGTTCTATTTACTTTTGTAGAAGGCTTGCTTCTGTATTCCCTCTCCTACAATGTCATATATAAGGGAACTATAAATGGTAATCTTTATATTATTTTACTTGACTCTATAAAGCCTATTGTTGTTATATGTCACTACAAAAAAATAGTCTTTCTTCACGGTCCAATCCTGTGACAAACTCCTCTCTATAGGCCATCAAAAATAGGAACGGTTGTGGTCCTATTCCTTACAAATAGTCTGTGAAGAGAACCCATGTGACAAATGCCAGTGGCCCTCAAAAATACAATTGTCACGGACTAGGTAACCCTCACAAATGTTCTGTTGAGAGACTATTTAGACTTCACAAATGCATTTTGAGGGACTTGATAGTCCTAACAAGTATATTTTTGAAGGGCTAATTTCTTTATTAATGTTATTTTTTAGGGGCTATATGGTCCTTATCAATACAATTTTGATGGAAATTTTTTTCTTAATCACTACATTTTTGAGGGACTAAAAACCTTTTATCAATATATTTATGAAAGGCCAATAGATATTATTAATTAATTTAATTTAGTTTAATTTTTTATATAACTATTATTCTAGAAAATATCAATTTCTTACATGAAAATGTTTAAATTTGAAATCCCAAGCAATATTTATATATATCCACATGACATCATACCAACATTCACACATTAAAATTTCACACATGAATGTCGAATCACCAAAATCAATATTTATAATTGATTAAAATAGTATCCCTACATTGCATGGTCAATGTTAGTAGAACTAAAAATATATAAAATTGATATTTATTACAATCAACATAGCATGTCTAAAACTCCTAAGATCTACAAAGCCTTTAGATTTCGTCAAGTGGTGTGGTGCTCTTCATGACTATCATCCCTCGTACCTTTACCTCCACATTGCTACTAAAAATGACACCAATATTACATCAATAAAAAATTTAAAAGTTGATATATACATAAATCATAGTACCCTTATGATTCAATTTTGGTGTTAACCAAGGTTCATTAAGGATCTAAATCCATCTTTAAAACTAAATCTACCCTGCCAATATAAATAGAAAAAAATAGAAGCTAATTGTTCATCTATAGCATAGGGATGATTACGAAAACACACATAAATTTTAAATAGAGTGTTTTGTCTTCATAATATTATTATCCAACCATGTTCTCCAATGAGAATTCAAGTCTTGTTCTTGTCTACATGTACATGGTAGACAAAACAAAATCTACTAAAAGATGGTATAGAAATAGCATTGTCCATTGAATATTGAATACCTCATTTGAGTTGTGAACTCTAGGTGTGAAGGTCACAGAGGATGATGTGCTTTGTTTGTTCTGCATTTGGGGGTGACTTTGTGAATTTTTATCAAAAGGAGGGAACAAACTTTAACCAATAGCCTTTAAGAAATACATTACAATTATATATCAACTTTTGTATGTGATTATCAACATCCAAATTATCCTATAGTTGTTATGAGGTACATGTGGCTGAAAGTTTGGTGGGTGTCTGTTTGTAGCACTCGGCATGGGAAGCATGCCTCCAAAAGGCTCACTCTCAATAACTTGCATATGACACATATTTGTAGTTGGTCTACCTTGACTACCTTGCATGTGCAACATGCCTAATCCAGTCACACTTGAATTGCTTTGTCTAGAAAGCATGCCTAACCCAACACCACTTGAATTTTGTTGTCTGGGAAACATGGCTACAATTTTCACTACTAGTATTGTCTTGTGTGTGAATTGAACCTATACTTGGTCTATTTGTTCCACCTTACATATGTAAGACACCTGAAATAGTCCTATTTGTAGCACATGTATTGTGAAACCCATCAGCGTTGCCAAAATTAGCGGAGTATTCTGTTGCTCACTTAAGTATTAACATCACCACTATAACAAACAAATAAATCATGTCATATGAATATAGTATCACATTGAGATAGTGAATCCGATGAAAAGTTACATGTACTTTTGAGACTAATTTATTACTTGAGAGACATCACTCTTCAAACCAAATATTGTATGAGTAACTACCTTAAGTGTATCTTGAAATGTGAAATAATTACAAAGATAGCTCTAAATGAATAGTTATAACTAACAATTAGCATGTTAATTAATGCAAAAACATACATCCTTTCAATTGCATTCCTCAAGTAGCATTTCATAGCTAACTCCGACAACTTTTTCTTTATGTCCTATCTTTAAGTGGCCAGTTCCAATACCTCGAGTCCTAACCATTTTTGCAGGCTTTAAAACATACAAATAAGCTTCATGTGTCATATCATAAAAAGTTTTATAGACATGGAGAAAATCAAAAGTTTCATAATGACTAACTACTAGTGGGATTTTGTCATTAATTTTTTCCAAAAAATTATTAGGGGGTACATTGGGTGGAGTATATACTGCATCACGTATTCAACACTGGAGGGAGGGGAAAATAAGGTTGAATTGGTGGGATGTTACATGTGGATCTATTGATTATACTAATTAGTATAATGTAAATATCAATATGTTTCTAAACTATAAATTCAAGAAATGAAAAATAATTCTTAGAATACTCATAATACAATGATTGTAGTTTTAGCAAGTCAGAAAAAGTTATTAATCAAGATGCATCTTGTCACATATGCATAAATTGTATCTGAAATAAGAAGAACAAGGAACTAGGAACAAATGTATTTTGTTGATGCAACTTATGTTATTCTATAAAAACAATCTCCTCAAAAAATAGTATGTAACATATGGCTTCAATATCAAAGCTAACCAAGATATGAAGAAGAAGATAAAACAAAAAAAAATCTAATCTTGTAGACAACTTGGAACCTTAGTTTGACGGTAGGGACATTACCTAGAAATTCTCAAAGTTGTGTTTACATGGTAAATCATGGGAAGGGGAATGGTGAAGAAATAAAAATTATTATTTGTTTAGAGCAGTAATAGGGAACATTAGGGAACATGAAATGTTCCATGGTGAATCTATGGTTAAATTTTTGCCTTTTTTTCCTCACGGAAAAACATGGTCAATCATTGGGAAAAATTTCTTTCAAGGTTGAAAATTTATTTATACACATATATAAAAAATAACATTCAATAAGTAAGATTCATACTTGTGTAGGGTGGTTTATACAAAAATTCCCCCCACCTATCCAGATACCCATTTAATAAAAAAATATTTGTTAAGTTATCTTCCATCCCTATCCCTTTCTTGTGCACTTGTTACAAAAAACACAGTTTAACAATTTCTCCACCCCACCACCATCGCTTTCCATTGAATATCAAATATTAGTTGTGTATTGATCACAATTTAAAATTATAACACACCAATGAGGTTGAGATTCAAAGTTTGAACTATTGTTGAAACAACAAAAAGGCGCACATGGGGAAAACAAAATGATCTTACCTTATAGACTTTTTTAGCCTCTCCACGGCAGTTTTAGAATGTCCGACTCCTACCGATGGTACTCATAGCCAATTTTGCACTAAACAATGCTTTTTGGGGTTGGTCGGCACCATAGTGGGTATTGGTCGGTCATAGAACAATAGAACAAGTGGTACTCACTGGGTTGGTCAGGACACCATACTCCATTTTGACTTGTTAGAGCACAAGAGAACAAACATGGGTATTCAAGGTGAGTAAGGGATCTTGATAGAGATGCTTTAGAGATATCATTTTTTTGTTGTTTTGAGACTCACACTTTTTGTTTCCCCATCTATGCACGTAACTTGCATCAAAGATTGTGAGGAGTCGACAAGATCGATGCTTTAGAGGGAGTAGTTAGTCTTGACATAGATCAACACTTCATAGATGAGATCTTGTTTCCATCTGCATGTAGCAATAGTGGGAGGCAAACAGGATGCCTGATAGTGGTGCATAGAAAACCACGAGAGATGAGTTACGGAGATGATGAATCGAGGCTTGCAGTAGGGTTTGAGTGGGGCATGGAGTGGTGGGTGAAACAAATATTATCTATTAGAAGGAAAATAATATGGTGTATTAAGCGTGATTTGAAGGGAACCAATGAAGGGAAGTCTGATACATCTAATTGTGAGGGACCGTCAAAAGTTGTAATTTATTTATGAAGGAAAGGGGGGTCACAAAGAACTTGAATTTTTTTTAAGGGTACAGTTGAGAGATTAAGTATTGTTTGTTAGGACAAATCCCTCAATAATAAATGTTTATATTGAAGGTCTCTCATCCCTCATAATTTTCCTTCACTGAAAGTCTTATTTTGTGTAGTGTCTTATTGTCAATTTGAATGATGTATCTTTATGGAACTGTAGTCTTGGTCATGTAAATATGCATCAAATGAAGAAGTTTAGCAGAAAGGACTTGGTGAAGGTACTTCCCAAATTGGATTTTGAAAAGGATGAGGAATGCCAACCTTGTACCCAAGGAAAAAATTCAAGTCTTTCTTCAAATCCAAAGGAGTCTTTGGCAACAAGAGAGTTCTTGAGCTTCTTCATATTGATCTATTTGACCAATGTGTATGCAATCATTTTGTGTTAGCAAGTATTGTTTGGTGATTGTTGATGATTTCTCTCACTTCACTTGGACCTTCTTTCTCATTTCAAAAAGTAAAACTCTCAATATTTTCTTGGCTTTTTGCAAATGGATAAAAAGTGAAGATTCTTGTTGGATTGTTTCTATCTATAGTGAATATGGGGGAGAGTTTGAAAATGATTTGTTTGATCACTTTTGTGAGGAATTCAGCTATGCACAAGACTTTTCTTCACATCAAAAGCCTCAACAAAATGGGATTGTAGAGAGGAAGAATAGGTCTCTATAGGAGATGGTTGGGACTATGATTCTAGAGTACAACACTCCATAAAAGTTTAGGGCTGAAGCTGTTAGTACTTCATTTTTATACAAAATTGGGTTTTTACTCATTCTTTGCTTAAGCAAACCCCCTATGAGCTATGTCCTGGTATAAAATCATCCATTGATTTCATTCATGTTTTTGGATGTCCTTGTTTTGTTTTGAACACCAATGATTCTCTAGACAAGTTTGATCCAAAATTGTACAATGCTTTCTTTCTTGGCTATAGCACTACCACCAAGTTATATAGAGTATATAATATAGAACTGTGCAAAGTAGAAGAATCTATAGATGTTAGGTTTGTGGATACTAATCCCTCTATTTCCAAATATATTGTTCTACATGATGATCTTGCAGGTGAGGTGATTCCTCTTTTAAAAGAGCTCAACATCAGTGATAAAGGAAAGGAGGTGTTAGTTGATGAAGGAGAGAAGAATGAAGAAAAGAAGGATCCAACTCCCCACTTCACAAAGATTGATCCAAAGAAGCTCATCTTAGGCAATCCTTTTGAAAGGATGAAGACACGGGTTGCACTCAACAATGAACAAGTATAAAGTGCCTTCATCTCTCAAATGGATCCAAAAGATGTCAAAGAAGCTCTAAAGGATGATTAATGAATCCAAGCCTTGCAAGAAGAGTTGGCAAGAACAAGTGATAGAAAGATCATTGGAACAAAATTGATCTATCGCAACAAGTTGGATGAAAGTGACAAAGTGGCCAGGAACAAATCAAGATTAGTTGCTCAAGGATACAATCAACAATAAGGTATAGATTTTGGTGAAACATATGCACTTATAGCTAGACTTGAGTCAATTAAAATGTTTCTTGTTTTTACTAGTCACAAAGACTTTCTTCTTTATCAAATGGATGTTAAAAGTGCATTTTTGAATGGTACAATTGAGGAGGAAGCTTTGAACATGATAACATGCCTAACCATGTTTATTTGTTGCAAAAAGCTCTCTATGGTCTCAAACAAGCACCTCGAGCTTGGTATGAGAAACTAAAGAACTTTTTACTAGACCATGAATATATCATGGGAAAAGTAGATTCTACCTTATTTCTAAAGCACACTTCTAGCAATTTTCTTATCATTCAAATTTATGTAGATGATATCATTTTTGGTAGGACTAATCTTGATCTTTGCAAGGAGTTTAGTGATCATATGCAGAGTGAGTTTGAGATAAGAATGATGGGGGAGCTTACATTCTTCCTTGGCTTTCAAATCAAGCAAACAAAGAATGAGAACTTCATCAACAAAGGCAAGTACACAAGTGAGCTAATTAAGCACTTTCGAATGGAGATCAACCAAGCCAATGGGCACCCCCATGTCAAACACTGCCAAGCTTGATATAGATGAAGAAGGTGAAAAGGTAGATGAGAATCTCTATAGAGGTATGATTGGAAGTTTACTTTATTTAACTACCTCTAGACCTGACATAATGCTTAGTGTTGGCTTGTGTGCTCATTTTCATTCAAGTCCTAGGAAATCACATCTTATAGTCGTTAAGAGGATTTTGAGGTATCTAGCCAAAACCTCAAATTTTGGACTATAGTATCCTAAGTCAAGGGACTTTACTCTTACTTCTTATAGTGATGCGGATTACAGAGGATGCTTAATTGATAGAAAGTTCACAAGTGGCACTTGCTTCTTCCTAGGACCTTTCCTAGTTTCTTGGTTCTCCAAGAAGCAAAGCAATGTGGCTCTATCAACTATTGAGGCTGAATACATTACAACTAGAAGTTATTGTGCCCAAGTCCTATGGATGAAGCAAATGCTTTGAGACTTTACCATTTATTTTGATGCTTCTCCTATCTTTTATGATAATATTAGCGTAATTAACTTATCATATAATCCTATATTGCATAGTAGATATAAACATATAGAGGCATGTCATCATTTTCTTTGTGACCGCATTGTCAAGACGGATATTTATATCACACATGTGGATATGGAAAATTAGTTAGCGGACATTTCACTAGATCAGTTGAGTTTCCCTCTATCATGACTTGACCAATCACTAGGATTGACCAACCTTAAATAGGTTTCGGTCCACTTTTCTCCCTATCAACTAGAGAAAATTCAACCAATTCCTACTCACAACCTTCTTGACCTCCAACCCTAGGTTTGCCCTTCCCTTTCCTAGCCCTAGCATGCTCCCCTTTGACCATCTTTGCCTCTATCCTATCTTCCCTTGGTGGTGTTTCTTATCTTTTTCGGCCACTCAATTTTCTCTTTTCTCCTTCATGGCCTCAAATAGAAGAAAGAGGGCTGCACCTACTAGAACTCCATCATCATCCTCTAACTCATGCCTCATTTCTTAAGATGACACCCTCTTTCTTTCAATCGAGGCTCTAAATAGGTATAAGGAGCTCCTTCCTAGGAACTCTTTACCCTTTCGAGCTTCGTTTGAACCTTCCCCTATTAAGCAGAAGGTCATAGATGAGGTAGTCGAGTTTCTCTATAACCATCACCCAGCCACCATGAGCATAGAACGTTGGCATTTTTCATAACTCCATTACAAGCACCAAAGCAATCCATGAATTTTACGCCAATCTTTCATGGACGATGACTCTCTTGTACCCACTCCTAATACTCAAGTTATTCTCAGTTCTATGATTTTTAGTAAGAAATTCACTATCTCATAATATACCTTGAACATCTTTATCAATGGTATTGAGGTCACTGATACATGGCGGAAAGATTATCCTAAGTATTATGACTTTCTTGACCATGAGTCTCTCTACAAGCACTATGATATTACTTTCCCTGATATTCATAAGTTCTTGAAGAAGCCTCAGACACCCTATAGGAAGAAGTCCACCATACCATCCCCTTACTTGATATCAAAAATGACATACTCGCTCTGGTAATTATTTGCAATGTTCACCCCAAAAAGAATCAAACTTAAATTTTAGAGAATACCGCAGTTATTATGTATTGTCTTTTAAAGAACATAGGAGTCAAGTGGTCTCGAGACATTCTCCACCACATGACATGCTTTGACTCCCGAAAGAATAGCTGAGGTGCCCACCCATCCTACCCAGCCTTGATCTATGGTCTTTTAACCTTTGCAACTGAGAAGTCTCTTTTACATGATCTTGATTAAAAACCCTTAAGAAAAGGAGTATGTATCAGCAAGACCACAATCAAGAAAACCTTTTTTTCCTACATCCTCTTCCACCACACTTGGAGCCTCTACCTCCACCCAAGAACCTTCACCTCACCACCATCCTGACTTGACCGCTCCTCGTTCCATGTATCAAATGAAACCCTTATGGGATATATGAGCATCAGTAGGCATACAACCTACAAGTTTAGGAGCACCTACATCAGGACCTCTGCCAAATCATGTTGACCATGAACCTCACCTGTGCCCAGCCTTACCCATCCTACCAGTCCTATCCAGGTGGTGACTATGCATCCTATGCATATAGTCACTTTTACTTGACCCCTCCACCTGTTGATTTTGCTGCCACATGTTCTGTTGTTGGTGGACCTGTACCTACACCTGGCATGCTTCCTCTTCCTGTTGGTCCCCTTGCTACCCTACTTTCCAGCATTGGAACTTTTGCTTCCTCTTTCCCTTAGGCCAAGGAGCTACATGATCTTGGCATGTCTTGGGATGAGCAGAATGCCCTGTGGCCCAGTCATGGTTTTGGTCCTTATGTCGATGAGGAGATGTCTGACTAGGATGATGAGGAAGTTGTTGAGGAGGAGGAGGCCACTGAGGATGATGGCCCTAATGATGGTTCTGATGTCTTTGTTGGTGCCTCTGGTGATGAAGTTATTGATGTCTTTGTTGCACCTTCAGACAATGATGAGGACTACGAGCCTACAGCTAATGAGGATGATGTTGATGATGACCCATTGGACTTGGATACCGTAGATGTCTAGATGTTTTATTTTTAGTCTTTACATTTTGATCATATATATAACTTTATATACTATTTTGTAATAGTGACATTTGGGCACATTACCTGAGTTGTACTATTTCTATCATCATGTTGCTTTCATCACTGGTTTGTACTTGTTTTGAGAACATGCTTATGTGTTGTAATCTTAATCATATGCATTGTAAATCTGTGTGTCCTCTATCATATGAGTTCTTGGTATGATTTTCCATATTTTGATTATGACACAAGTTGCTTGCTTCTCTCTATTCTCATCTCTATTTTTGGTTTGTAGTACTTGTGGTTACGTGTTTTTGGTCGTGCTTGGAGAAGACCTACTTTTATGCTCTTCTACCCAGTTACTTTTTGATAATACCAAAAGGGGGAGAGAAGATTGAGATGTTTTAAAGCTCAATCACATTGTTTTCACTACCTATATGATGCTTTTATTATCTAAGTATATGTTTTATCATGTGACTTGCTAAATGATCATGTAGTATACATGGTATATAGCTATGTGTAGAAAGACTAACTTTGCAAGTAAGAGTGAGTATAGATTGAGCGGGAGCATTTCACATTGTTCAAATTATGAATCCCCTTGTAATTCACAAAGCTAAGGTATAATTTTACATATCTTTTTCAATATGTTGAGGAATGGTTTCTCATTATCAAAAAGGGGGAGAATGTTGACTTGAGAGTTATACATTATCCATATTTTGATAATGACTTAACCATTCCATTCATATGTATCTAATATGTTTGTTTGATATAAATTTCAGGTATTAGGTACATGAAAAGGATCAAATTCATCAAGCCCTAACTTGTCGAAGTTCAAGTCAAAAGCAATGCAAATGTGCAATTTGGGAAAACACTTCGAATCACCTTAGAACCATTTTGTAATCATTTGTATTGATGATATGACTTGTAACTAATATGAGAAAAAATTAGGGACACTTAATTCCATCGTTTGATCGCTTAAAATCATTTTGGAAAATTCATCACAGAAACTTAATCGGTCAAGTTTGAAACTTGACCGATCCTTGTTGGATTTTGGGAATTATTTAGATCGGTCGAGTTGCACAGTCACCAAACTCGATCGACCAACTTTCTATTTAAAGTTGGTCTTGGTGAATTGATTGGGTTACCCCAGGACAAACTCGATCGATCGTTTGAAAATTGGCTTTATCAAATAGTGGATCAGTTGAGATACCTTTATTTAATCTCACCTAATATAATGTAGGGAAAACATAGAATAAGTTATTCCAACCGCAGAGAGTTGCTAGAATAAAAAATATAAATGTTGCAACTTGTAAAATGGCTATTTTTCATTCTTTAGTGATCCCACACTCAAAGGAACACCCCTAGCTATAAATAGGACCTCTTGGAGTTCATTTCAATGTTGATTATTCATGATATCATTGGTCCTTACTATGGTTGAGTGTGCTAAACCCCTTTGAACCCATTTCTCTCTCATTTACAAAGAATTTCATGATTATGAGTGAGTTAGGCATGTTGTAAGAGAGCAACCTCATTGTTACTTTTTAAAGCTCTCCATCTCTCTACTTCCCAAATTACTTTCTTTAAGAGAAAAGATTGAAGTGATCTTTTTGAGTGAAGGAGGAGTTGATGTTCTTCATTGAGGCTGAAGAAGGTGTGAAGATCTTTTGCAAGTAAAAGACGAGGACAAAGCAGAAGATCCAAGGAGTTGAGTGGGCAAATCCTTAAGGCTGAAGACTTGTTTTAAGGAGGAGATGTCCTAGGATAAGGAATTGATCTTCTTGCAAGAGTGGGTAGGACCTGTGATGAGGTAAAAATATAGCTTTTGGATAGGTAAGTCCTTGGGTGTAAGAAGGTGATCTTGTATCTCTTATAATGGAATATAAGGATACATGGGTTACAAAATCCTAGAGGTTGACCTCTCTAGGTATTGGATTGACGGTCTCCTAGTTTGGAGATTGGAACCACTCTAAATTCCTTGTCTAAGTGTATGTTTCATTCTCTCTCATCGTTGCTATACTTGTTTAGATAAGACTTCAAATTTACTTTTAGCATTTGGTTTCAATTGATAGAATTTGAAGGTCTAACTATTCTTTTGTAATGTTTGAATCTCTATTCACCTCCACTCTAGAGCCCTGGATCCAACATGATCTTCTTTGGCTCCTTCTCTTCTTTCTTCTCATCTTCCTCTTGCTTGTCAAGTCTTGGCTCATCATCTTAAAAATTGTTGATGATCTCTTCAGTGTCAATGTCACCAAGGCTTGTACTTTCTTCAATAGAAGTCATCATATATTCCCACATTTTGGGAAGAGACCTAAGGATCTTGGTGTTGATGGTACCCCTATGCATAGGATGGCCTAAGGAAGCAAGTCCATCTTGGACTCCTCGACTTGCTTGGTCCCTTTCTATGTGATGCAAAGATTGTTCCATATCTCATGGGTTGTATCCCAATAAGAGATCTAGTTGAACTTTGAACGAGTGAGGGAAGCATAGATGAAGCTTATAGCCTTTACATGTACATGTGCCTTCTTGAGTGTATTTTCATCCCAAGTGGCAACATCTCTGATTGGATCCTTGTATGGAAGTATGACTACTCTCCACACGTTGTCGCTCATTCCTTGCATGTAGAATTGCATCCTTCTCTTCCAATAGAGGAAGTTGGTGCTTCTAAAGATTGGAGGTCTCATAGAGAATCCTCCCTCTAAGTTGAGAGAATCTAGAAGGTTGTCGCCGATCTTCTCATCTTGTAGGAGATCTTGTCTAAGAAGATTGTGGATCAAATACCACTTGTTGGATCAAAGGGTTCTAGAGGGGGGTTAATAGAGGTAAAAATACTCACACAAGATTCATTAGACCTTCAAGCTACTTCCATTAGAACTCTTGAAAATATGGAACTTGATGTGCAACTAAGCATACATAGCAAGGATGAGAGATATTAAATGAGATCAAAAACAAGCTATGTAGACGTGGTTCCAATCTCCAAACTAGGAGAAATTCAATCCACTACCTAGAGAGGTCAAACTCTAGGATTTTGCAACCATTGCATACATATATTTCATTATAAGACATACATTTAGACCTTTCTCTTACATGGAAAGGGTACCTAGCCTTCCTTTTTAAGGACCAAAAGGAGACAATAAATCTTACAAGGACTTACTGATCCTCCCAGAAAGAGTTTTCAACCTCTACAAGGGCTTATACATTTTGCAAGGAGATGGATACCTTCAATAAGGAGCTCCCCTTCTTGCAACAAGTCTTCGGCCTTGAAGAAATTACATACTCTTCTATAGAATCTTTAGCCTTCACCTTCTCCTTCAACTTGGAGAAGCCTTCACCAACTTTATTTGAAGAAAATGGATTGGGGAAATAGAAGATTGAGAGATTCACAAGATTACAATTAAGTATCTCTCTCAACACATCCTATCTCACGCATATTGATGTTTGAATTTGTAATCAAGAGAGAGAACATGGCTCTGGTGGACAAAATGGACTCAACTATAGCTAGGAGCTTGAACGGCATGAAGGAGCATACTTGGAATGAACTCCAACAAGTCTTATTTATAGTGGAGGTGTCCACTAGTCACTAGAAGCACTTAGGAATTATTTATGGTCACTTGGGGAGTTGAAATAGATTTGTTTTTTATGTTTGCAACACTCCAACAGATAGAATCACTTTTTATACACATTTCATATAGTGCAGTCGGTCGAGTTTCCATAAAGGTAACTTGGTTGATAGCACTATTCTTTACAAGCTAATTTTGAGTTTTTGACCGAGTTTAACTAGAATGAAACTTGACCAATTGCTTAAAATTAGTTTGCATGTGCAGGGTGTCGGTCGAGTTTATACTGAGGTAAACTCCGCCGAACCTGGAAATTCCCAAAATTCATCAAGGGTCTCGACCGAGTTTTTCAAAGATGAAACTCTACCTAACATGCATTTTATGATGACTATTAAAAATTATCATTAGAGTGATTAAACATCTGAATTAAGTGATCCTAACTTTTGTATCATCTTAGTTACAAGTCATAGAATAAATAAAAATGGTTACATAATTGTCCTAAGGGTTTTAGGGATTTTTTCACAAAAGTGCATTTTCACTGCTTTTGACTTGAACTTGATCAAGCTAGGGCTTGATTGAATTGACCCTTTTCATGTACCCAATACCTGAAATCAATCTCAAATAGGCATATTACATACGTATGAATGGAATGGTTAAGTCTTCATAAAAATATGGACAATGTATTACTATTAGGTCAACATCAGTAACATCCACTAACACAATGGATAATAGTGATTGTGTGGCTTTTCCTAAATTTTGATTGGTCAGTTCTTCATAATTTCACAGTAATAAAATGGATGGTCAATTAAAAAAGTATTAACATGTTTTGGAAATATTTTTTGATAAGGAAGAGCATTTTTTGGTATTCTGATATTAATTCAATCATGTAAAACTATGTTTTTCTAAGGATCCTTAATTAGGGTTTAGATGTTAATTAAGATAAATACTAGTGGAATCTATATTACTTTTAAGATATTAGGGTCTCCATCGGTCCTATGATAATCTAAAGGACTTTTTCTCTCATTGATAAGTGGATCATGCTCACCCTCATATAAATTATGGGATCATGGATTTTAATTCTCTTAATAGTATGAAATTGAATTATAATGATATCAAGAATACAATTCTAATGAATACTTGTAAGATGTGTGACTATGAATCAGATTATGATCTTCTAGTATATTATTCCCATCTATGATCATGACCATGACATGTTCATATCTAATTACTATTTGATGCTTTAAGTATTATGATCAAGATATATGTTAAGATAAAGATGGTTGATTCATATTGTTCCTTCCAAGCTATCTTCCTTTTGGCACTATGAGAGGGTCCTAGTTAATTTGGTTAAGTAAGTTATTTGAATCTATCAATATATGGTCCTAATTGTGTCTTGCCACATTAGGGTTAAGTGTAAAGTGTGTATGCTTCCCCTTCTCCTATATATGGGAGGTGATTCCTCTTATCAAACATTGATCACAGGGTTAGACAAATCTGTCTAACAGGTCACAAAGCACATCAACTTGCATTATCGGTTACGCTCCTCTATTTCTTGGATATTTAACTTTACATCTCAACCAATTTTGGTTCACTCCATGGTTGGTGTTAGGGAATAAATAGAGGAGAGATGAGATGAAGATAGAAAATTTTAATTATTCTTCTACCTATGAGGATCTTTTGCTTATATATATATATATATATATATATATATATATGTATATATATATATGTATATATATATATGTGTGTGTGTGTGTGTGTGTACATATATATGGGTACTAGCACGGGTAACTAATTTTTGTTACATGCGAATTTGTTTTGTAATAGGAAGGCGACTAATTGTATTGAGACAAACAAAATTGTAATACAAAAACTCATTTTGTAAATACAACATGAAATTTTTATTCTCCCTCTTAGTAAAAATGATATTTATGACAGCAGTTTACATAGTAAATAGATGCATGGGTAACTAATATTAGCTACCCAAGCATATAGTGAATCATATATATGGGTTTATCTTTGAGACCCATGCAGGTAGCCTAGAATTCTCTACCTGTTCCTCCCAAAAATAACTATTTGGTCAGAAAACTAACTGAATCAACAAAAAGTAACTATTCGACTCAAAAAGTAAAATCATGTAAAATACACATAAAAAATTCTAGAATAAATATGTAGTTGTATATTTGTTATAGTTGGTACAAATGTAACTGTTTATACATGAAAAGTAATAGTTTTATGGTAAAGTAACCCTCTACATGTCAAAAGTAAGAAACTCCAAAAAAAAGTAACCAAAATAGGAGCGGGTAGCTACCCGTGTGAGCATTAAATGAACACACACACACACATATATATATATATAGAGAGAGAGAGAGTCAGGCTAGAATACACTCGAGTGTACAGATCGTACGAATACACTCAAGTGTGTTTGCATATCAAGACTATTTTTTGCAAAATGTAAACCAATGATCTTCACAGTCATACTATAAATAGGCTACATACAAATTTTGAGCCCATTTGGATGAGTGTAGGTCACTCATCCAAGGGCAAAAAAATTGACGCACGAAACTAATTTGAAATGCATAATTTTTGTGGTATTTATAACATGACCTATAAATGTCCAAATGTGCTCAAATTTTGTGTATGAGCTACTCACAAGATGTTTAAGAAGATTAATGAATTAGATTTTTGAAAAAAACATTGCATCATGAAAAACTATTTGAGTGTATTCTACTCCGAATACACTTGAGTGTATTCCAGCCTGACTATATATATATATATATATATATATATATATATATATATATATATATATATATATATATATATATATATATATATATATATATATATATATATAGAGAGAGAGAGAGAGAGAGAGAGAGAGAGAGAGAGAGTCAGGCTAGAATACACTCGAGTGTATAGATCACATGAATATACTCAAGTGTGTTTATATATCAAGACTATTTTTTTACAAAATGTAAACCATTTATCTTCACTATCATACTATAACTAGGCTACATACAAATTTTGAGCCCATTTAGATGAGTGTAAGTGACTCATCCGAGGGCAAAAAAATCGACGTGTGAAACTAATTTGAAATGCATGATTTTTGTGGTCTTTATTACATGGCCTATAAATGTCTGAATGTGCTCAAATTTTGAGTCTGAGCTATTCACAAGATGTTTAAGAAGATCAACGGATTAGATTTTTGAAAAAAAATATTGCATCATGAAAAACTACTTGAGTGTATTCTGCTCTGAATACACTCGAATGTATTCTAGCCTGACTCTCTCTCTCTCTCTCTCTCTCTCTCTCTATATATATATATATATATATATATATATATATATATATCTGTGTGTGTGTGTGTGTGTGTGTGTAGCGGGTAGCGACCCGCTCCACATTTGGTTACTTTTTTTGGAGTTTCTTACATTACACATGTAGAGAGTTACTTTACCTTGCAAACTATTACTTTTCATGTTTAAACAGTTACATTTGTAACAACGGTAACAAATATACAACTACATTCTTTGATGTGTATTTTACGTGGTTTTAGTTATTGAGTCTTATAGTTACTTTTTGGTCAATATAGTTACTTTTTTGCCCAGTGAGTTATTTTTTTAACAAATAGTTACTTTTTGGGAGGCACAGGTAGAGAATTCTAGGCTACCCACGTGGGTATTAAAGATTGACCCTATTATATTATTTGTGTGTGGATCTAAATTTTGAAGTGGTTGTGGAATTCTACTATTGACATTTACATCTTGGAGTCTTTATCTATGCATGCTTCTTGGAGAGCTTACTATATGGAGCTTCATATCTAATTCTTACTTATTTTAGTTTATGGTCTTTTCTCGGGCTATGTCATCTCTACTTTTACTTGTTTCCTATGTTTACTTTTTATGATGACATTGTTTGTGCCTTTCCCCCATTGACTTTTTGCTATTGTGTGTCAACACTCTGTAGATCATCCATTCCCTTGTGCATGTTGACTCTTTACTTTCTATGCTTTTTTTCACCTCAACTTTGCTATTGTGGCCAACCCTCTCTGAGAACTGTGAACCAACACCCTATCGACTTTACAACTGTCCACTAGCAGATAGAAAATGTGATGCAGACTTTGTTACCATCTTGTTGCTATTTACTCTACTCTAAATACCACATCCTTTTAAATAGGAAGTTGTTGTTAGTTGTTTGCAACATGAACCTACGACTTGTGACATGCTTCATATTTGACATGATTGCATACTTGTTGTGTGTAATCTAGTTGAGGGGTAGTATTTTTGTGATGTGTGCTTTATTTTAATCTTGAGGAGGTAAATATTCTTGTATTGGCTTGTCTTATCTTTAGTTATACTTATTTTGTTTAATCTATGTCTTTGTTTGCAAGATGACTTGGGGATTTCCCAAGATTTATCTTTCGGGGGTGTTAGAGAGTTTGGTCAATTTTGTTAATTAAGTTATTTGAGTCTACATGTATATGGGGACAAGTTTGTGTTGACCCATTAGGGTTTAGTCTAAAATTTGTATCCTTCCCCCTTATCATATATATAGGAGGGGTTTCTCTTATTAAATATATCATGCAACCTTATTTTACTTTACAATAGGCACAATATTTATAAACTATATGTGAGCAATGAGTACTTGGGTGCATAATCTAGGTGAAGATCAATCATACAAATAGAACTCAATGTCTATAATTGTTAGTTCACATTTTGTCAAACATATATTTCATTTTTGAGTTCATATAATGTTACTTCATGCCACTTATTCTAATACTTTTTTTTCTTTGCATGGTAGGGGACATGATGTCTATAGTAGAGAAGGATAAAGGAGCTTATGAAAGGAACTTATACCTAGAGGAGAAATCTAGGAGTCTAAAAGTGGTGGGTTGCCAACTATCATGAAAAAATTGGTATACAAAATTTTCAAGTTATGACAACAATATGGGGACCCTGAGTATAAGAATTGTTGTTTTATAGTACATTGGTTGAATTGAAATTTACTTTTAGGAGATGATCATTATGATTGTGACATCCCTCTTGAGAATTTCTCTTCTAATAGTAGTACGCATGTTTTAGAAAATTAAGTTGTTACAATATCAACCTGAATACTCCATGGTCCTTGAATATGAAGGTCACTTATTCTTACCTTTTGTTGATAGGTTTAACCAAGGACCTCCATGTGTCTACAAACTAGATTAATATTACAACAAGAAAATAATTAACATTACAACAAGAAAACAATGCACAATTTAGTAGTGATATGGCACTACTTTTGAGCATGAAGGAGTGATTGACGAAAAAAGAGCCATCCTTGTTCTCTGTTCATCACAAAAGTCTTGTCATAAAACATATCTAGAGCATAGGAAACAAAATCTATTATCCACTAACATGTAGAATTTTAACTAGTTTTGTTGTGACCACTTGTTTAATGCAATTGATCGTATGTGACTAGGGTTACAACTTATGCTAATGGATCTATTCACTTCCATTCAAGGACCTCACACAGAAGACCTTGTCTGCTACTCATTTGATGACAGGATATATCATATAAAATATTTTCTCCTTTACAAATTATTCAATGTGAGATTTTGTGATTGGGTTGTTCCTTATTTTGAGAGGTTTGTTCCTTTATTTTCACATCAAATCTTATATGGCGTAGTATGTTATGCATTTAATGTCCCATATGTGTTATTCTCTTTGTTAAATGAAATTTTTGTGACAATGCTTAGAGACACTCTAATAAGAATAATATGATTTTCTTGACTTTTTTGTTGAAACTCTAGCTTTAACTTGCTCGGAATATATTGTCTGCTATAATGTAAATTATCTCAAAATTATGGACAAAATTCCAAGCTAACACTTTCAATGTCACATGCTAATTTCAACATTCTCTTTCTTGTTGACACAATTTGGCTTATATATGTGTGTTGGAATGTACCTACTTAGAGGTCATTTCAAAATCGACCATTATATTTGATCCAACATCGAAAACCCTAGCCATTATAGATCATATAACTTTTATACACACTTAATAAAACAAAATATATGTCAAATCTACCCTTACCATATTGTTCTTTCATCACCTCATTTCGACTTGCGCACCTTCCTTTATGATAGAAAGGCTAAAAAAGCATTATCTACCTTAACCATGTTCCTTCTATACCCCATCAGCAACCCCATAGAAATATCTAAAAGGTACCTTTTAATAAAGATGACTTTAATAATCAGAATATGTGTTAACCGTGTTGTTATCTCTTAAGACTCATCTAGATACCCAATGTAAGACATGTTACAAAAAATTGTGAACAACGAAACATATGTGATTAAATTGATTATGTTTTCTTGCATTTGAGCATTCTTGCACTTATTTTAATGATTTCCCCCGTTTCCTATTTCCATATGGAAATCAATCTCCATTTCATGTGATATAACATAGACAAAAAATTTCATCTCAGATGAGGCCCAAATACCATTAACATTACACATGGAGAATTTAGTATTGCTTTATCCATTATAGTAATAATGAATATCATAGATTGAGTTTTTGATGCATCCATTTAAAAAATCTCTTAATTCATTAGTTATTCTAGAGTAAAAAATTATAGTTCAAATATAGGGTACATAACCCCTGTGATGTTCAAGTTTGTATTCCATGCATGTAGAAAACATGAAAAAAATTGGATATTTATGGAGGAAAAATCGTTCAACACAATATGCAAATATAATTGTTACCAAGAATATAAGTAATGTAAGATGAATAATAATGCTATAACTTAAATGTATTGTAAATGCATTCATTATCATTTCATTGAGGATTTTGAGGAACTTTGGCCGTTATTTCAGTTCAAAGACCATGTGATCTTTTTTTACTGATGTCCACTAATAGCATTCTTATGTACCTTAGAGTTCTCTTAAGTATACATCTTGTAGACCTATCAAACCTCCATATGATACTTCTAAAGCTTTTGTTCTATAATAGTGGTACTTTTGTGTCTCAAGTAAAATACTCTTATATTATTGAAAGTTTAATGTATTAGATGAATTCTACACGACTAGGCATTGTGTTGGTGTGTGCATGTTAAGTAGATACACAAATTGTCTAATTAGAACCCTTTGAGAATTTCTAGATAGGGTACTTTATTATATAACAGAAACATATTATTTTTGTTTGCATTATGGAGAATTTCCTCCATTTCTTAAAGTATTTAGTGATGTAGGGTGGATAAATAAAAAGTATGGGAGTAATGGGGCATCTTGATATGTGTTTATTGTAGGTGATGGTATTTCCACTTTGAAGTCTAAGAAATAAACAATCTTGTCTAGGTCCACCTTTGATGATGAGTTGTGCACTTTAGATAAAATTAGTATAGAAGAAGAATGGTTAAAGTTACTTATGTCAATCTTACATATGGTAAAGAAGCATCTTCCAATCATCTAAAATCATTGTCATGGCATGAAAAAAATTCTAAGTTAAGGAGTTCAAAGTACAATGAATGATTAAAAAAAATCCAAGTGTAATGAAAGTTTGTTAATAAGCTTGTGTTTAAAGGCATTATTTTAGTTGATTACATTGGTAATAAATATCATAAAACAAAACATTTCATGAAGGTACTTTATATATCCCTAATGTATAAATCTAGGTAAAGGATGGGATAGAAATTGAAAACATCACAAATAGTAGCTATACAACATAACTGAGTGGAGATCCTACAAATTAGGTTCAATGTGGTAATAACAAACTAAGAGGTGAATTGACAATACATAAACCTAAATTTAATTCTTATTATCCATGTGTATATCTCTAGGAAACATGTTATGGACTCCATGAAAGTAGGATAACAATTCTCTGTTTGGGATCCATTCTTTGAATAATATGTTGGTTTTACATCCTAGGAGATGTGAAACTAAATCACTGAGTCACACACCACAATAGGATAATTGGGTATTCCCTAAATTTGGTGACATAGGATAATAATGCATGCATATTATTGCATAAACCTTACAAATCATTTCCATATCCTTGATTATGTAGCCATCACTAGATACCTTACAACCAAGGATATAATTCAAGAAATATTTTCACCTACTTCCTGAGAGATTAATTTGAAATAACTTAGGAAATGGTTCTAACTCGAAGGTGCCATTATAGAATAACATAATATGATATCAATTCAAGAGCACTTTACTAATAGATATGTGGGTATCGGTTAGATATAGAACCTAAAAGTCTATTAGTTGTAGGAATTTGTAGTATGTATGTTGTTTGAGGTGTGTAGAGAAGGGACTCACTAGTTCCACATTTCTTGCTTCTAAGTTGGGACCAACACTTATCATATGGGATGGTTTATGAACACTTATTCAATTGACTATAAAAGAGAATAGTGGACCACACACATGCCAAGTTGGTCTTGGGTTTTTAGGTAAGGTGAACCTGTTGGTATGTATGCCCTGAGAGCCAATCATGTGATGATTGGTGGGATACATTAAGATTGATTTGATAAATATCAAAGGCAAGCTTCCAATTCTTTCTGGTTCAGTCATATGAGATAATGATAGAACAGATTCAATGTCTAGAGAATGACAGTACGCAATGATGTATGCTTTAAGGTTGAGGACCTAGACGATGAGATCATACGGATGTTAACAGATTGTACATTCTTATTATGTCCCTAGTCGGATGTCATTGTGGAAGGTAGATAGACAACAATGACACACAAGACTAGATTGTGGTGTTGGTTGATGACAGAATCTCATTAGTCATGATATAGAGATATCAAACCAAACACATAGGTACTTGTTAGAGAACAAGTGTACCGAAAAGACCCACCGTGAGTTTGACACATGGAACCATGACATGGTAGTCACAGTTAGTTCTCACAGTCATGGTGGTGAGTGTGATTCTTTGACCTGAAATCACTGCACATAACACATGTCGTTGGGTACACTTTGACATCATCAAACGCAGTCCTGAAACATGGGTTACTATAAAAGTGATGATTGGGTGGCTTTGACACATGGGGATTTTGAGGGGTGAGTGTTAGATATGGAATTTGTCCCTCCTGAGGGAGTTTGATATCTAAGGCCACTTGATGAGTAGGATTGAGATAGGCGTGTGCACGCATGTGTGAATCAATATGTGATATTTATATCATACATATCTCCTCCAATCTACTCTGAGATCAAGAAAATGAATGAACGTTGACAGGATGACTGTTCCATGCCTCGAGTTCATTCGGGATGTCAGTGACAAACTAATTATACATTCACTATAACACCATTCACAAATTGTAGGATTGAAAGTTGTTCTCCAACTTTCTATTTCACTTTGGTAGCAGTGATGTGTGACTAGGCACCGCTCTTTGCTTTTGAAGTCATAAGTGTTATGGACTTTCACTGTCAACGTGAAATGGACTTTTAGGGTCTCACACATAGGATTTAACCTAGAAGAGGAGTTTGTCCACAAACAATGTTTAGATTGATTACTAAAGGAGTTTAGTAGTTTAATTAAACACTCAATCAATTGATAGCTCAGTATCATAGTGTTCAAGTTGTTGGACCAATTGATTAGAGTATCAGATTGATTGAAACTGCAATTGACTGATTCTGCACACTCTGCACTCCCAACCGATCAGCCCATGTGATGAACCAATCGGCTCAGCTTGGTGAACCGATCGGCTCTGGTTGTGAGTCGATCGGCTCTGGACAGGGTGAAATGACCGATTCAAGGGTTGAACGGATTGGCTCAACTAGTCCAAACGAGCGAGTTGGGAAAGTAAGATTGGTGAGAAATATCTTTTCATTTCACTTGTCCAATTTGATTGGAACAAGGATTGGTATTTGTATCAATTCAAAAAAAAAGAGGAAAAGTCAATCAGGAACTGATCAGGGCGGTGAACCGACCGGTTCAGAAGTGAACTGACTGTTTCAGGTGTCCCAAACAATCGGTTCAGGTGTGATCCGATCGGATCAGGTCCCCAAACGACCATTTTAGAAATGAAACGATCGGTTCAGGTTGCGCGTTTGGTTGTTTTTGTGGAAAATCTCAAACCCTTCTACTCCTGCTTTATTCCCGCATTGCCCGGGATAGAGAACCCTATCCCATGACCCTCCTATATATAGGGGTATTGGGGACTTCTCAGAACACAACTCAGAACACCAGTTGTTCTGTAAAGTTGTCGTTCTCTCTAGTTTTGGTAACCGAGAGAGCCCGACCGAATGCTACCCGATAAAGGGAGGCACAGCAAGGGAAAGACAACTACAGAAAAACGACTGGTGGCAGTAGAGTGTGTCCGTGACTAGTATGCTGATAGGAGGGTGCGACTCCTTCTGATTCCTTGTGGGACAAGGAGATCGGAGTTCCAGGTGGTCTGTGTGGACTCCTTCAGAGGTGGGAGACTTCTGCCGCTCGGAGGACATCTGTCAATCCTGACAGTCCCAGTGAGACCAGGAGTCGTTAGTCCCGGTGCGACCAGGAGCTGCATAGACACCGTCTAAGACCGTAGGTGAAGACCGTGCAAGACGCGAGGTATTGTCGTCGAGCAAGCCTCGGGACAAGGTATGATTCCACAAACCATCCTTCCTATTATATAGACGTTGACGCGATTCCTTGGTTCTGGGTTTGGGGAGAAGAAAATTTTTGTTTCCGCTTCCTTCTCTGCCTCCCCTTAAAACCCAATAGTGGTATGAGAGCCACGTCAACTACTCTATACTTTAGTATTATCGATGTGATTGATTTTGGTTTGTCACCTTTATTTATTGCATACGATGTGAATAAAATTGGCTTTATGCATGTCCAATCCTAAATCCACAAGTGCCAATATACATATATGATATGTAATATGAATGCACTCGATACGTGTCGCCCTTAAACGAGTTTTGTGGTGGATGTATAGCGTAGTTATGGCCAATAAAACCTATCTGTGCATGGTTGATTGTTGTTGCTTGCATCTCGGTCTGCGCACCGATTCCCTACCTCCTTTTTCTTGATGTAACTTGAGATAACTCGAGATTTTTGATGTGGCTAGAATTGCACAAACAAACTCACCCGAGGTTGAAATCCCCGAGTTTTTACCAAAATTAATGTGCAATATCACCACCCACAAGCGGACGGGTCAATTGCAATATAGCTTAGGATCGAACCCAAAGGACAAAGTTTTTAAGAATCTAGTCAATCTAGTCTAATTTGAATTAAGACTAATATTTAAAACGATTGGTTGATTTGAGGTTACTTAAACTAAAAGCAAGAAAATAAAAGCTAAATTAAAGTTGGGTTTAGATCAATGATATGAAATCGTTGGGATGGTATCGGGTTTCACCACCACTACACACACAACACATTCAATCGCAAAAAAATCGGGCAAGTAATAACAATCCAAATAGAGCTGCTGCAAAACCCCCCGTGAGGGCGTTAGGTTCGCATAAGCATCACCATAGGCTTCAGATGTCTCCTCACCAATAGGATCACTTTACTTACAGCTTTGAAGAAATCCCACTCTATTTCTAGTTTGGGAGTCAACCGCATTAATCGATAAGCAAGAAGAAGATTAATATATGAGCAAAGATTGATGATTAACAAGAAGATACAAAATCCAACTAAGGCTGTGAACCCCCTGTAAGGGCGTTAGGTTCACAGAAGCGTCGCCGAAGGCTAGATGGCTCGTCCCCTCGCAGATCATACACTTACGACCTCAAGGAATCCCATTCTATTTCTAGTTTGGGAGTCAACTTTGTTAAACGACATCCAATCCTACGTAGAGAAGTTCTCATAACATATGAAGAACCAAGATGAAAGCAAACAATTAATAAAACTACGAGCATAAAGACTAACAACGAAATGAAGAGTTATATACATTGCCTTGGAAAGTTTAACAAAATAACATGTTGCATGGGTAGCGGGGCTAGTCCCCGCACCCCAGCGAAAATGTACTACTCGCTCATGATGCGAGAAACAAGAAGAATGAGAAAGAGAGAGAAATCCACCATGAACTCGGTGTAGAATGTAGTCGCAGCTCGGTGAAGAAAATATGGCCTTCTACGTCGTGTCGGGGCAGATCTAGTTGCAAACGGGAGATGCCAAGACAGACCGGACAGTCTCCCTCACTCCGTCTTCCTTCTCTCCTCAGCCTCCTTGGTTGCAACACGGGCAGTAGGTGGAATGAAACTGGCCCGGACTGGACTGGTTTCGGATCGGATCTTTATACAGGCAGCCTGCCGGTGTCCCGGGACCGATGTCCAAATGAGGATCCTTGGGGTCCTATTTATAAGCCCAGGACTGACCCCAAACGATCTTGGAATAAAAGAAACCAAACAGTTTCATTTAGTTTAGGCCAAATGGTCTGGAGATCGTTTGGTGTCAAACGGTTTGGACTGATCAGTAGCAAACGGTTTGGAAACCGTATGAAATCAAACGGTCAACGCTTCCAACCAAATGGTCTTCCTGAGACAGAGTTGAGCAAACGGTATGTGGAGTGTAATTTCTCATGCGGTTTCTACAAACGGTCTTGGTATCAAGCGGTCTGTGGATCACCTCTAAACGGTCTTCAAGTAGAATCCATTCGATCTAGGATCAGAATCGAGCTAAAACTCCACAAACGATCAGCAGAGGGCCAGCTTGGTAAATCGATTTAGTAGCTCTCCAAACTATCAAAAGATCTCCGGCCTTCTTCTGTAGATGCGGCGGCCTCGGGGCGACCTTATTTGATAAGTGAAACACCTCCGATCGATCTCGTACAGGAGCTGGAAATAGGTGCTGGTCGGAGGTTGAAGATGACGCACCACGGCCGTGGTTAGGCACCACGGTCGTGGTGATGTTGCGGTACCACTGTCGTGCCGCCTTGCACGGGCGTGGTTGGTGAGTGGATGGCGTTGTGCCACAACCGTGGTGTGATACCACGATCGTGGTGAGGTATCTGTCACACGGCCGTGCCGCCTTGCACGGGCGTGGCGAGTGTGAAGTCAGGCATTTGGATGGTCCACCACGGTTGTGGCCATGTCACACGGTCATGGTGATGGTAGAAGACCACGGCCGTTTTGGACCACCACGGCTGTGGTCAGGATTCTGCTTTGTGATCTTGAGTTCATGCATTGCTCGATCCTTTGTGGCTGAGTGATTTCTCTAAACGGTCTCTGCTGCTCAAATGGTCTTGAGACCGCATGGACCCAAACGGTCTTGAGACCGCATGGACCTAAACAGTCTTTAAACCGCATGGATCCAAACGGTCTTGAAACTGCATGGACCCAAACGGTCTTGAAACCGCATGGACCCAAACGGTCTTGAGACCGTATGGATGGAATTGCTTGGTTAGATAACTTGATCGGAGACAGAGATGAAGGTGGACTTTGACTTCTTGTTCAGCTTTGTCAAAACCTGCATTAAATGAATGATGTTTAGATAAAACCTTGATAATCGAATCAACTAAGTAACTTTGCACATTATGATTCATATTGAGTGAAATAGTATATATATAGAGTTGAATTGGTCCCAAAGTGATAATTGAATTTCATGATGAATATTCATTCATAAAAATACCCCAAACTTAAACATTGCTCGTCCTCGAGTAACACAAGATCTGAAACAGTCGCCAAAAGAATACTTTCAATTCGTGTGATTACTTCATCTTCGCATCATGAATATTTTCCTTTTGCTCAATATGACTCAGTATCTCAACCTCCTGAGACCACTAAACACATATTACCATATCTTCGTTCCTAAGTTTGTTTTCCAATATCACTTCCTCCTCACTTTTTCCAACAACAAGCATGTCAAAGAGTTTTGTAAGGGTCCAGAGATACCCGCAGAACAACAAGTGTGCATTTGATCTGACACTGGTGTTTTTCAGGATAGGGTAGGCAATCATTGTGCCATTAGGTAGAAGAGGGAGTGAAAAGGTGGTATGGAAGGAAGAAGTAAATCTCTCCTCTATTCGACTCGAGATTTTTATATACTTTGCAATTTCATTTATTGCATTTTTTGTGCGAATCTCTCCTCTATTCGACTCGAGATTGCATTTCTTTTTGTGTGCACTTTGGCATCTTTTGTTTGCAGATCTCTCCTCTATTCGACTCGAGATTGCATTTTTGGTGGTACGCCCCTATTGATTTGTTAGGGGTATGGAAGAAGCGAATATAGAGGGAAGCGGTGTGCCACCCCAAACTTAGGGTTTGGCACTATTTTGGCTACTTTTGTTTCCCTTTTTTTTATGGAGAGGTACGAAGATGATAGAAGAAGTGTAGAAGAGAGTTCAGATCAGAATGCAACTTGATTTACAATTCAGTGCACCGGGTTGTTCTCTTTGTCGTACTCTGCTCAAATAATGACTTGATGAGGATCTGGTGGAGATTCCATGTTATTGTTCCACTAGTCAGCTAGGAAGCACAACATGTTTGATCCCTATCGGTTCGACAAACACATCAATTTTGCAAAAGTATCATGATGTTAGGAGTCATAAGCTTCACAAGATGATTTCAATTAAAAGGCTTGTTTCAAAAAAATGGTCATTTTGAGGATTTACTTTGAATAAGGAGGATATAATGATTCAAAATGCATAGCAGTTTAGTAAGTGATTTTTACTAAAACAGGAAGTGTCAAAAATTCATCAAGTATCTGTTCAATTTCTTTGAAAAGCATTAAAATTTTTGAAAATTTTGAAAATTTTAGCAAGAATGTGATAGTGAAAATTTTGAGTATGAAAAGGATGGGTGTAGGTGGAAAGTGGGGTACGTACCACCCACCCTCCACCCTAAACTTAGAGTTTTTCTCGTCCCGAGCAAACCCTAAATCCAAGATGGAGGGGGAAATCATGCCAGAATGACCACCAGGTGTGGTTGAGTTTCGATCAGCGTGCACCCTCTTATCTAAAAAACTCAAAGGTGAAGGGCAATTAGATCTTAAAATAGCATCTCGCGATGTGAATTTTATTTAATGGAAAATTAAGAAGAAATGTAAAAACAAAATTGAAGGAAAATTCTAATTAGTAAAAATGGATTTATTGGTCGGGTTGCCTTCTGACAAGCGCCTTTGTTTTATGTCGATGGCTCGACTGAATCCTTTAGCTTCACGGTGGATCCTTTGGATTGGTGAGTTCCAACGTTGCTTTAGCACCTATGTCAGTTGTGGTGAAATATCTCTTTAAGCGGTGACCATTTGTTACAAATTCACCAGACTTTTCATTCCATAATGAGAAGGCACCATGTGGAGAGATGCCCTTGATGATGTCTGGTCCAGACCAGCGTGAGCGGAGTTTTCCTGGGAATAACTTCAATCTTGAATTGAATAGCAGAACTTGGTCTCCCACTTGTATGTCTTTTCTTTTCAGATGTCCATCGTGCCAAAGTTTTGTACGGTCTTTGTAGATTCGTGCATTCTCATAAGTTGTCATCCTGAGTTCATCCAGCTCTTGGAGTTGCAAAATCCTGGCTTGGCCAGCTTCTTTCATATCAAAGTTCAATTGTTTAATTGCCCACCATGCCTTGTTTTCCAGTTCGACTGGCAGGTGGCAAGCTTTTCCATATATCAATCAAAAAGGTGTAGTCCCAATGGGAGTTTTATAAGCCGTTCGATAGACCCATAGGGCATTGTTGATTTTCATTGCCCAATCCTTTCGATTGCGTCCTACAATTTTCTCCAGAATAGCCTTTAGTTGACGGTTAGAGACCTCTACCTGTCCACTTGTTTGTGGATGGTAAGGTGAGGCTACCTTATGTGTTACACTGTATTTTTTCAGTAAAGCTTCAAAGCTTCTTTCAAGAAAGTGGGACCCTCCATCAGATATCACGGTATGTGGCACTCCAAAATGGGGGAAAATAATATCTCTGAATAATTTGATCACGGGTTTGGAATCACTAGTGACGGTTGGTATAGCTTCAACCCATTTTGAGACGTAGTCAACCGCTACTAGGATGTATGAAAACCCATGAGAAGATGGGAATGGACCCATGTAGTCCACCCCCCAAACGTCGAATATCTCTACTTCTTGCCATAGATTCAGCGACATCTCATCTCTCTTTGTTATATTTCCAGTTCTTTGATATTTGTCGCACGATAGGACAAAATTGTAGGAATCTTTGGATAAGGTTGGCCAGAAGAATCCACATTGCAAAACCTTTAAAGTAGTCTTTTTATAGCTCATATGTCCCCCCACCGGTCCTGAATGACATTGATCCAAAATAAGTTGAGCTTCTTCTTCGGTGATACATCGTCTATATAGACCATCAACACACAGTTTAAAAAGATATGGTTCATCCCAGTGATATTGCTTCACATCATGCATGAACTTCTTCAGTGCATTTCCGGTACATTGAGGATGAATAACCCCAGCAACTAGGTAGTTCACAAAATCTGAATACCACGGTACAACTTCTGAGACCTTCATTAGTTGATCATCTGGCAGGGCATCATTGATTGGAATTTTCTCAGTATCCAGAGTGTGGATGTGACTGAGGTGGACCGCTACAGCATTCTCTGTACCCTTTTTATCTCTTATCTCTAAATCAAATTCTTGTAATAGGAGGATCCATCTAATCAACCTGGGTTTCACATCTTTCTTTGCCAGAAGGTAGCGAATGGAAGCATGGTCTGTGTAGACAATGACCTTTGAACCAATTAGGTAGGATCTGAACTTGTTAAAGGCATACACGACTGATAGAAGTTCTTTCTCAGTAGTAGCATAATTCCTCTGGGCTTCATCGAGAGTTTTTGATGCATAATAGATCGCATAGTGTTTCTTCTCTATACATTGCCCTAAAACTGCGCCCACATCATAATCACTGGCATCACACATAATTTCAAAAGGATGGTCCCAGTCAGGAGCTCTAATGATAGGGGTGGTTGTAAGGGCCTACTTCAGTGTGTTGAAGCTTTTGACACATTCTTCATTGAAATTGATATCGGTATCCTTTAGTAGTAGGTTTGTCATAGGCTTCGTTATCTTGGAAAAATCCTTTATGAATCTTCTGTAAAATCTTGCATGGCCTAGGAAAGCACAAACTTCTTTTACATTTGTGGGAATAGCCAGTTTAGAAATCACTTCAATCTTGGCTTTATCTACTTCAATTCCTCTATTGCTGACCCTATGGCCGAGGACAATGCCTTCTTTTACCATAAAATGGCACTTCTCCCAATTAAGCACAAGATGTGCTTCTTCACAACGTTTGAGGACCAGGGAGAGGTGCTTTAGACATGAATAGAATGAATCTCCGTATACAGAAAAATCATCCATGAAAACCTCCATAATAGTTTCAGTAAGACCAACGAATATGGAAGCCATGCAACGTTTTGCAGGCGCATTACAGAGACCAAATGGCATTCTTTTAAATGCGTATGTCCCAAATGGGCAGGTAAAGGTTGTTTTCTCTTGGTCATCTGGATGTATGGGTATTTGATAGAATCCAGAGTAACTGTCAAGATAACAAAAATATTCTTGGTGAGCCAGCCTTTCTAAGACTTGATCAAGGAAAGGCATTGGAAAATGATCTTTTCGAGTTACCTTGTTCAATTTTCTATAATCTATGCACATCCTCCACCCTGTGACTGTTCGAGTGGGGATGAGTTCATTATTTTCATTTCGTATAACAGTTGTTCCACCTTTCTTTGGGACGACATGCACTGGGCTCACCCAGGGTGAATTGGATATCAGATAGATAATTCCAGCTGTGAGCAGTTTGATGACTTCGCTATAGACCACTTCCTTCATATTTGGATTTAATTTCCTTTGATGCTCAATAGTAGGTTTGTGATCTTCCATCATAGGGATCTTGTGCATACATAGCGCTTGACTGACCCCTGTGAGGTCACTCATTTTATAACCGATGGCTTTCTTTCTTTCCCTCAATTCCTTCAGAAGTTTCTCTTCTTGTTCTTCTGTTAGATCGGAATTAATAATAACTGGGAAAACCTTGCTATCGTCTAAAAACGCGTACTTCAGTCCTTCGGTTAGGGGTTTCATTTCATGAGCTTCTTGTTTTTTTCTTACCTCTTTTGTAGTTTCAACAGCCTTGAGCTCTTCAATAGTGGCCTCAACAGTTTCCTTAGCAGAGTCGAGGGATTCAATGCAATCCTTTACTCCTTCATCGATTTGTTCATCAACTGATTAGTTTGTTAGAGCAATTTTCAAGGGGTCATTTGATTCGTGATGCTCTTGGGTCAGAAGTGACATTTACTCAATGCAGTCAATTAGATAGACTTCTTCTTGCATACTTGGCCTTCTCATGCTTTCAAGAACTTTAAATTCGAGGGTTTCTTTGCCTAATATGAGCAATAAGGTACCAGCTTCAACATCAATAAGGGCTCTCGCAGTGGCGAGGAACGGACGACCGAAGATGAGAGGATATCTAGTGTCTTCTTTTATGTCCATAATGATGAAGTCGCATGGGACATATGTGTCCTTGCCAACCTTGACCGGGACATCTTCGAGGATTCCTAACAGACGTTTTATAGAAATATCTGCAAGTTGTATAGTCATGCCAGTAGGAAGCAATTCCACAAACCCAAGTCTTTTGCACAGGCTAAGTGGCATAATAGAGATGCTCGCATCGAGATCTTCTAATCCTTTCTTGCACGATGAGTCGCCAATGTGACATAAAATTCCAAAGGATCCTGGATCTTTCTGTTTCTTGGGAATCTTGCTCAATATGATATCATAGGTAGTTGTCGCCAGTTTTACTGTCTCATATTCTTCAGTTATATACTTCTGTGTGAGGAGTGACTTTAAGTACTTTGTCCATGCCGATATCTCGGCCAAAGCATCCAAAAAGGGTATATCAACATGAAATTTCTTCATAGCCTCTTTAAACTTATTGAATCTGGTATCAAACTTTGTCTGCCTCAGACGAGCTAGGAAAGGTATACGAGGCTTGTACACAGGTATATCAGGTTCTGGAGTTTCAGTTTCTTCGTCTTCTTGAGCAGGCTTCTCAAAATTTTCTTTTTCTGACTTATCATCTTTTGATTGAGTTTCTTGTGTTGTCGAGTCTTGGGCACTCCCAAATTCATCCTTGTCTATAATGACCACAAATGTCCTTCCAGGGGGGTCCAAATAGTCTTTCCCTGACCTAGTGGTGACTACCTTCAATTGTTCAGGATGCTTCGGATTGTTCTCGGGTTGGCCAGCAAAAACTCCAGCGGGTGGCTTAATACTCATTGTGAGTTGAGCTAGTTGAGATTCAATAGCCTTCTGCTGAGCTTGTTGGTTGGCTATCATTGTTTGCTGAGTTTGCAACATTTTTTCAATGGTGGATAGGTTTTCATCAGATGAGATGGGTCCTGCTTGCTATCCTTGCTGTTGATTAATATTTTGATACTGAGAGTTGTTTTGATAGTTATTGTAGTTCCTATTCTGAAAGTTTCCTTTGTAGTTCCCTTGATTCCCAAAATTCTATTGTTGATTATACTGGAATCCTAGAGGGGTCTTGGTTGATTGTTTGAACCAAATTGATGCGAGTTCGCTGCTCCAGAGGGGTTTCCATATTGAAAACCTGGGTGATTCCTATTCTGATTCGGGTTGTAATAACTTTGACCAGGAATGGTGTTGATAGCATTAAGATTTTCCATTTGACCACTATCTCCTTGCCCACATACATTGCTCAAAACAACATCATAGAGAACATTACATGGTAAGGTGGAATGATCGGTGCTCTTACATGCTTCACAGAATAATGAAGCCGACTTGATATGTTCCTGTTGAGGAGTACGCGGTCGTCCTCTTCCAATAGCTGCAAGGGATGATTCGATATGGTCTTGCTTGGCAACCAAGAGTTTCAAAGTTTCAGCTATAGTCTTGTACTCGGGAGTAGCTTCGGCCATAGCTACTTTCAAAACTCCTTTACCTACAGATCTTCCCCAGTTGGCTTGATTTTCTACTCCCAGGGTGACGACTCTCCATGCACTGTCATAACTTTGACGCATGAAGTTTCCTCCAGATGAGGAATCTAAGAATCTCTTGATATCGTCGTCCACACCTCTATAGAAAATTTTGATGAGTTGATTCTTAGGAATTCCATGGTGTGGACACTTGCGTAGTAGCTCTTTGTATCTATCCCAAGCTTTAGCAAGAGTTTCTCCAGGAACTTGAGTGAAATTTGTTATTCACCCTCTAATTTCATAGGTGAGAGATGGAGGGTAGAACTTTTCTAGAAACACATTTTGGAGTTGTTCCCCGGTGGTGATGGGTGTTTCACTTTGCAACGAATTGTACCAACTTATGGCTCTATCAGCTAGCGAATACTTAAAGAGGCGGAGTCTAATGGCATCATCAGACACTCCATTCTGCTTCGTCATAGCACAAAGATCAATAAATCTTAGAAGATGTTCTTGACTATCTTCACCTTGTTTTCCATAGAATGGGTTGTTTTGAAGCAGGGTGATCCAATGAGCTCTTATCTCGAAATTAGGAGCATGGATGGGAGGAGGTTGTGCTGGATGATGAACGTTTACAGCTTTTGGGATAGAGAACTCTCTAAGATCCTTTTGTAGCTCAGTTGCTTGTGCTGCTGCTTGTGCTGCTAGGATTTCCTACTGAACTATAGCTCTAGCTTCTTGCATCAGTCTTTCTCTCTATGCATTGATGGCTTGAGCCACCCTTTGGGCTATTTCTTCTTCTTGATCCATCCTTGCTTGATTTTCTCGGATATGACGATGAAAGGTTCTGTCTATCTCAGGATCAAAGCTCGCTGCTAGTCTGGGGCTATCCGAACGGTGCATGCACTATGCTTTTGTGGTACCTGAAAATTGGAAGATTTCAAGAGTGAGATTCACAAAGTTGAGTCAAATTCAAGTAGATAATCAATAGTTTTAAAGGAAAAATCAAAAATCCTAAATTAGCCTTAAAATAACTAGAATTAACTAAACTGATTTCGTTGTCCCCGGCGACGGTGCCAGAATTTGACGTGGCTAGAATTGCACTAACAAACTCACCCGGGGTTGAAATCCCCGAGTTTTTACCAAAACTAATGTGCAATATCACCACCCGCAAGCGGATGGATCAATTGCAGTATAGCTTAGGATCGAACCCAAAGGACAATGTTTTTAAGAATCTAGTCAGTCTAGTCTAATTCGAATTAAGACTAATATTTAAAATTATTGGTCGATTTGAAGTTACTCAAACTAAAAGCAAGAAAGTAAAAGCTGAATTAAAGTTGGGTCTAGATCAATGATATGGAATCGCTGGGATGGTATCGGGTTTCACCACCACTACACACACAACACATTCAAACGCAAACAAACCAGGCAAGTAATAACAATCCAAATAGAGCTGCTGCAAAACCCCCCGTGAGGGCGTTAGGTTCGCATAAGCATCACCATAGGCATCAGATGTCTCGTCACCAACTGGATCACTTTACTTACGGCTACGAAGAAATCCCACTCTATTTCTAGTTTGGGAGTCAACTGCATTAATCGATAAGCAAGAAGAAGATTAATATACGAGCAAACATCGATGATTAAGAAGAAGATACAAAATCCAACTAAGGCTGTGAACCCGCCGTAAGGGCGTTAGGTTCACAGAAGCGTCACCGAAGGCTAGATGGCTCGTCCCCTCGCGGATCATACACTTACGACCTCAAGGAATCCCATTCTATTTCTAGTTTGGGAGTCAACTGTGGTAAATGACATCCAATCCTACGTAGAGAAGTTCTCATAACATAGGAGGAACCAAGATGAAAGCAAGCAATTAATAAAACTACGAGCATAAAGACTAACAACAAAATGAAGAGTTATATACATTGCCTTGGAAAGTTTAACAAAATAACATGCTGCATGCGTAGCGGGGCTAGTCCCTGCGCCCCAGCAAAAATGTACTACTCGCTCATGATGTGAGAAACAAGAAGAATGAGAAAGAGAGAAAATCCTCCATGAACTCGGTGTAGAAGGTATTCACTGCTCGGTGAAGAAAATACGGCCTTCTACGTCATGTCGGGGCTGATCTGGGTGCGAACGGGAGATGCCAAGATAGACCGGATAGTCCCCCTCACTCCGTCTTCCTTCTCTCCTCAGCCTCCTTGGTTGCAACACGGGCAGTAGGTGGAATGAAACTGGCCCGGACTGGACTGGTTTCGGATCAGATATGTATATAGGCAGCCTGTCGACGTCCCGGGACCGATGTCCAAATGAGGATCCTTGGGGTCCTTTTTATAGGCCCAAGACTGACCCCAAATGGTCTTGGAATTAAAGAGACCAAACTGTTTCATTTAGTTTAGGCCAAACGGTCTGGAGACCGTTTGGTGCCAAACGGTCTGGAGACCGTTTGGTGCCAAACGGTCTAGAGACCGTTTGGTGTCAAACGGTGTGGACTGATCAGCAGCAAACGGTTTGGAAATCATATGAAATCAAACGGTCAACACTTCCAAAAAAACGGTCTTCCTGAGACAGAGTTGAGCAAACGGTCTGTAGATCGTTTGCTGGGAAACGGTCTATAGACCGTTTGCTGGGAAACGGTCTGTGGAGTGTAATTTCTCATGCAGTTTCTGCAAACGGTCTTGGTATCAAGCGGTCCGAGAATCACCTCTAAACGGTCTTCAAGTAGCAGCCATTCGATCTAGGATCAAAATCGAGCTAAAACTCCACAAACGATCAGTAGAGGGTCTGCTTGGTAAATTGATTTAGCGTCTCTACGAACTATCAAAAGATCTCCGGCCTTCTTCTGTAGGTGCAGCGGCCTCGGGGCGACCTTATTTGATAAGCAAAACGCCTCCGATCAATCTCGTACAGGAGCTGGAAATAGGTACTGGTCGGAGGTTGAAGACGACGCACCACGGCCGTGGTTAGGCACCACGGTTGTGGTGATGTTGCGGTACCACGGCCTTGCTGCCTTGCACAGGCGTGGTTGGTGAGTGAAATTGTCCAGATGGCATTGTGCCACGGCCGTGGCGTGATACCACATTCGTGGTGAGGTAGCTGCCACATGGCCGTGCCACCTTGCACGGGCGTGGCGAGTGTGTAGTCAGGCATTTGGATGGTCCACCACGACCGTGGCCATGTCACATGGTCGTGGTGATGGAAGAAGACCACGGCCGTTTTGGACCACCACGACCGTGGTCAGGATTCTACTTCATGATCTTGAGTTAATGCATTGCTCGATCCTTTGCGGCTGAGTGATTTCTCCAAACGGTCTCTGCTTCTCAAATGGTCTTGAGACCGCATGGACCCAAACGGTCTTGACATCGCATGGACCCAAATGGTCTTGAGACCGCATGGACCCAAACGGTCTTTAAACCGCATGGATCCAAACGATCTTGAAACCGCATGGACCCAAACGGTCTTGAGACCGCATGGACCCAAACGGTCTTGAGACCGCATGGATGGAATTGCTTGGTTAGATAACTTGATCAGAGATAGAGATGAAGGTGGACTTTGACTTCTTGTTCAGCTTTGTCAAAACCTGCATTAAATGAATGATGTTTAGATAAAACCTTGATAATCGAATCAACTAAGTAACTTTGCACATTATGATTCATATTGAGTGAAATAATATATATATAGAGTTGAATTGGTCCCAAAGTGATAATTGAATTTCATGATGAATATTGATTCATCAATTTCTTTCCTACCTTTGCTCCCCCAAATGTAACTCGGGATTTGCCTTTTCAATTATAAATAGGATATATTTTATTTCATGTTATGTCGAAGAACGGTGAACATCTTGATGGCAGCTGAGACGATCGATTCAAGGAGTGAACTGATCGGTTGACATTCCAGACGATCCGTTCAAGGAGTGATCCAATCGGTTGATGACCGGTTTGAGGAGTGAGACGAGCGGGTGGAGGCCATGAGGAGATGCACGACGACTAGGCAAACCGATCGGTTGGAGGAGCCAATCGATCGACTGGTGGCACCCAATCAACCGGCCTGATGGCGAGCCGATCATTCATGGAGATGAGTTGATCAAACCCAGAAAGGCAAAGCATAGAGTTCATCTTGTACAGGTTGCATGTGATGTAGACTTAGATGACTATGATTCCTCTTGGCTTGAGGAATCACATTAGGATGACCATAATCATCGCTTTTATCGCTTCGCATGTTTTCTGTGGGATATAACATGTATATGATATGTACTATGTATTGTGGTGATTGGATATGTATATGTACCTATAAAACCAAATCCCTCATTAAATATTAAAGTTTTAGATGCCTTCCAAATGCAACACACGTGAAAAGCTTGATCGACCAAGTGTGGGCACGCCCTAGCGTGGTGCACCGTCTATCTCTTGGAAGTGTGAAGGATGAATGTGTGGGTCTACCCTAGCAGGGTGCATATTCATCGTGTTGGCTTTGGGTTAGACTTAACAAGGTGATCTAGATGGGATCTAGTACCTTGAGGCATGGAGGTGATCATGGCAAGGAGTTGCATATGACATCTTTCAAGAGTTTCATATGATGCAATTGGCAAGAGTTGTCTACCTGGAAGATCTAAGTTGTGGGTGACAGCCCTAGCTGGTCCATGACTTAGAGGATTTCAGGATCTTTCCCACTAGAAGATTGTACGCTGTAATCTTTCGAATTGATGGTGAGGGCTATCAATTTGAATTAAAATAGTGGGAGCGATAATTAATTAAAGGCCTATTATATCGTCAACTTTTCAAATCAATCAAGTCAAAAGGAGTTTTTGGACTAAAATTGCATATATTTTCTTTTGTACAATAAATGGTTAATCAACAATAATCACTTTATTTGCGATCAGCCTTTGAGACCAACAAATTAAATGGGAATATTTCCATGACTGGTTAGGACATTGAGAAGTGTTCTCAATCAAAGAGTAAAAGCTCTAAGTCCTAGTTATACCAGAACCAGATGAACTCGATCCCACCATATCAATGGCTAAAAGTATGCTTATGGAAGCATACCGAGGATGACATTGATGAGGAGTGCTTGATGTTGTGTTCTCAGAACTATGAGTTGCAGAGACAACATGAGACATATGATGTCTCTAAGACACTGTCCTAGTATGTCATGACAGAAGGAGATCCAGTAAGCTATTCACACACTCAATGTGATTGGGTATGTGGAAAAACCTGACTAAGAAGGATTCCTTCTGAGCCAAGAGGTGGCTATCGGTATGATACTGCAAATGTTGTGAGAATCATACAATTCATGATAAAGTATAACATGAACAATTTTGACAAGCGTTGACAAAGTTGTTAGACATGTGGAGGACGGTAGAGGAAATTATGAAGAAAGACAAACCCTAATGGTTGATGTGATCAATGAAGGTTAAGTCTTAAGGGCAAGGGTAAGGGCAAAGCTAAGAAGGGTTTTGATGCTAGCCAGTAGCCCAAGTCGTCTTCAGCCTCAAGGCACAAAGGGAAAGGGTGTATGAGGGAATTGACCTCTATATCTGGAAGAACAAAAGAAGATGAAGGAGGGGATGGAGATCTCCACCTAAGGTATCATGAAATGAACCGCTTCTTTATCTGAGTTATATGATACCAAGATATGGATATGTCATATATGATATGCAAGATCCACAAAGAAGTGATAGTCTTTGTGAAAGGACCAAGAAAGGAGTAGCCATCATTGGAGGAAGTGTTGCTGCCATAGATAGGAGTACCTTTCAATTTATTTTAGCCTAAAGGGCACGAAATAGAGTTGAGAACTGCTATTTCAATTTGCCAATAGAAACACTTTATTGTTGCATCTTGTTGAGACAAGGATGGCTATTAAAATAGTTGATGTTTCAAACATATGATCTTTGTGGAAATGCCTTGTTTATCTTATGGTACTTGGTATGCATAAGATAAAATGATACCTAAAAGTTACTGATAACTCAAACAACGAATTAGCATAAAATCATGAGAAATTCATTTCTAGTTTCCATATGACAGATAAACCTAGACTCTTTTGGTTAGAGAACCAGTAAGAGACATGAATATCTTAGACATGATTAATCAATCTTCACTAGTAGTAGTGGGAGAATGATTATCCTATTAGGTATAATACATGTGATGTATTTACATACCTATTGGAGCATATGCTAATACTTCAAAGTGATGTTTAGAGAAATACCAATATGAATATCTTGAAGCATTCAAGAATATCATAGATGAAGTACAAATTTGGTGAAGTGTTAATTATTGATGAGATTAATGAATGAAATACTTAAACCAAATATTTTTTATCATTATGAGTGATTATGATAGTGTATCATAGTGAGCTCGTGATTAAGGCATGGTGATGTCTAAATGAAGAAGGGGTCATACTCTAAGGAGTTAGAGAATGATTATCAAATATCTAAATTCTTCTTAAATAAAGAATACCCCACACTAACAAAGGACATTAAGAATCACAAGGAGTTGTGAGTTCTTATATCCTTGACAGATACACCTCAAATATCTATATGATGAGTTGGTCATGTGATGAGTCAACTATCTAGATGAATATGAGGAACCGAATTTTGAGTTATGGTTCATGACCATTACATCCTAAATGACTTCCATGTGAACCATAAGGTATGACCTTGATGGTAGCACCCATTGGAATGAAATCCATAAGTTCAAATAAATCTTAAGTGTTAAGACACATGGATGACATTTTGAGAAGGATAATGCTTGTTGATTGCAACTTAATAACTAAGATATTTGGCATATGGATACTAAAAATGCATTCCTACGAGGAATAAGACAAGGATGTGTACGTGACACAACCTATAAGGTTTATGAATCCATTAAGGCAAATGAAGTCTATAAGTTGCAATGGACTAATCAATGTGATTGATTGAGTATAAGCAACTCAGAACTGGGATCTTTACTTTGATAATATGGTCAAAGGGTTTGACTGATGTGACAAAGATAAAGAAGGGATCTGTGATTTAGTGGGAGCGTATTCATATTCCACATGTTGATGTGAAATGGAAATGTTCTAGAAAGGAAATCCAAAGTGGAAATTATCTTTAAGAAAGAAAGAGACATTTCCTATGTGATAGGAATACAGATCTAAAGAGATAGTTCTCAAAAACCTCTTGACCTAAAAAGAGAAAGCATACATTGGCAATATGTATTGAAGAGTTCAGTGTGCACAAATTCAATGGGAGAAAACCTGTCCTTGATGCATGGAGTTAGTATCCTAAGGCCAAGTGTCCAATTCTTATGAAGAATGGGAACACTAAGAATAGATATGGAGCTATCATGTATGTAATCATCCCATTATCTTGCATGTATGGACATGGCAAGAATAAAATGCATTCATCATCTTGTATGTGGGACATGACAATATGATATGCTCATCCTGATAACTCGTATGTGGGACATGAAGGGTGGATGTCTGTCTAGTTCCAGTAAGGGTTACTAGAATACCATGAGAACTTAATAAGTATTTGAGAAGTACTAGTTCTATGGAAATAAGGAAGGGTTCAATGTAAAGAGTTACACTGACGCGAACTTTCGAAAAGGACATAAAATTAATCGCAAAAATATATATGGGATATATATAAGTGAATGTTTGTTGATAATTGGAAGCGTTCCAATAAAGATGTTTTAAAAGGAAATGCCGAGTATCCGTGTGTTAGAGAACATCAGCGGATACTATATGGATCTAGAAGTTCATGAGATGAACTTATAGATATTCCGGTCATTGATGACAAGTAAGGAGTACTTGCTCATGCAATGCGGCTAAAGGTTAGTAAAGGAATACTAGATCACATATTACAGCAACTCCATCTCATACGTGTGACGTACAATGAAGAGATGAGAGACATGGAGTTAATATAGACTTTGGCAAGGTGTTGCCATAACTCACTGTGTAAGCACTAGAGCATAATGACATGTGGGACATGTTTGAAGATCACTAAGAATATGATTCAAGGGTGATTGACTCGTAGTGCAAGTGGGAGTCTATTGTTATGGCCCTGAGAGCCAATCATGTGATGATTGGTGGGATACATTAAGATTGATTTGATAAATATCAAAGGCAAGATTCCATTTCTTTCTGGTTCAGTCATATGATATAATGATAGAACAGATTGAATGTCTAGAGAATGACAGTACTCAATGATGTATGCTTTCAGGTTGAGGACCTGGATGATTAGATAATACAGATGCTAAGAGTTTGTACATTCTTATTATGTTCCTAGTTGGATGTCATTTTGGAAGGTAGATAGACAACAATGACACACAAGACTAGATTGTGGTGTTGGTTGATGAAAGAATCTCATTAGTCATGATATAGAGATATCAAACCAAACACATAGGTACTTGTTAGAGAACAAGTGTACCGGACAGACCCACCGTGAGTTTGACACATGGAACCAAGACATGGTAGTCACAGTCAGTTCTCACAGTCATGGTGGTGAGTGTGATTCTTTGACTTGAAATCACTGCACTCAACACATGTTGTTGGGTACACTTTGACATCATCAAACGCAGTCCTGAAACATGGGTTGTTATAAAGGTGATGATTGGGTGGCTTTGACACATGGGGCTTTTGAGGGGTGAGTGATAAATATGGGATTTGTCCCTCCTGAGGGAGTTTGATATTCAAGGTCACTTGATGAGTAGGATTGAGATAGGCATGCGCATGCATGTGTGAATCACTATGTGATAATGATGTCATACATATCCCCTCCAATCTACTCTGAGATCAAGAATGTGAATGAATGTTGACAGGATGATTGTTCCATGCCTCGAGTTCATTCGGGATGTTAGTGACAAAACGAATTATACATTCACTGTAACACCATTCATGGATTGTAGGATTGAAAGTTGTTCTCCAACTTTCTATTTCACTTGGGTAGCACTGATGTGTGACTAGGCACCTCTTTTTTCTTGTGAAGTCATAAGTGTTATGGACTTTCACTGCCAACATGAAATGGACCTGTAGCGTCACACACATAGGATTTAACCTGGAAGAGGAGTTTGTCCACAAATAATGTTTAGATTGATTACTAAAGGAGTTTAGTAGTTCAACTAAACACTCAATCAATTGATATCTCAGTATCATAGTGTTCAAGTTGTTGGACCAATTGATTAGAGTATTAGATTGATTGAAACTGCAATTGACTAATTATGCACACTCTACACTCCCAACTGATCAGCTCATGTGATTAACTGATTGGCTCAGCTGGGTGAACCGATCGGCTCAGGTTGTGAGTCGATCGGCTCTGGACAGGGTGAAACGACCGGTTCAAGGGTTGAACCGATCGGCTAGACTAGTCCAAACGAGCGAGTTGGGAAAGTAAGATTGGTGAGAAATATCTTTTCATTTCATTTGTCCAATTTGATTGGAACAATGATTGGTATTTGTATCAATTTGAAACAAAAGAGGAGAAGTCAATGAGGAACTGATCAGGGCGGTGAACCGACCGGTTCAGAAGTGAATCGACCATTTCAGGTGTCCCAAACGATCGGTTCATGTAACATCCCTGACCTGGGTTATGTGTTAACCCTAGATGTTTTTCCTAATAATTTTGAGTAGATGCTTAATCTTATCTTGGGAAAAGTAATTAGGGCTCATGAGAAACTTATGTTTCAATTTTGGTCCTGTTTGAACAATGTTGAAGCAATATTTGCTTATTTTGAACTAAAGTGCAAATTACCCAAGTTGAGGGGTTAAATTGCAAATTTTGTATGATAAGATGTTCCTCTGATGTTAAGACATCATAATAATGAATATTACGTAGTGGTATGGTTCTCACAAGCTTGGGCACCAAGATTAAGCTTGTAAAGCAGTCCTTGTGCATTAAAACCTAGTTTTGGTGTAATGTGCAATTTACCCAAAACCTAGGGATCAAAATGCAAATTACCACTTCAATAAGGTCCTTAATGTTTCTTGGAATCATCTAGAGCAAAGAAAATGATAGGGGCATCTCATTTGAATTAAGTTGGAGGAGAGAGAATCTTGATATTAAAATAATCAAGATTTAATCTTAAGTGAAACCCTAATTCAATTTAGGGCAAAAATGAATGTATTAATTAAAGGCCTTCAACCAAAATGTTATTGGTTGATTTTTAATAAGGATGGACGTTCTTTTGCCAAGATAAGGAATGAAAATATCCTAAGGAGGTGAAACTCCACTCACCTTATTATAAAGAAAAGTAATATCCACTCAAATTATGGATATTAATATAATATGATTAAGGTGCTTAATTTGCTTTTCTTTAAATTAAGGATAATGAAGGAGAATTAAAGTCAAAGGAAGATTCCTCGTACCCAAGGAAGATGAGGGGGAAGAGGCGGACATATTTTTGGGATTAATTGGATTTTTATAAGGCATTTTCTCTCTCATCAATTTCCTTATAAAAGTGCCTTTTCCAAATCAATTGAAAGGCTTTTTCGGCTCTTTCTTCTTCCTTTGCTTTGGATGAGCTCACGGGGACTTAGGAGAAACAGGAGGACGAGCCCCAATCTGTTGATAAGCTTCTTGACCCTTGTTCACCTTGAATTCATGGTGGAAATCGAAAATAAATTATGGATTCCTTCCTATTTCGATCTCCTCTTCATTCCTTTTCACTCAAACCTTGAGGATGAGCCTTGTAATGGTGAAAGGAGTTGCATCCACCATTGTTGCCGTGGACATGGAGCTTTGGTGCTCAATTGGAGGCGGGTTTTATAAGTTGAACCCTTAATCTTATTATTACAATCAATTCCTTATCAATTGGTGAACATTCCTACATTTTCAAAATTAAGTTTGATTGATTGATGCAATTTCCATGGAAATCACAGTAGATTTCGTGACTTTGCAGGTTTATGATGATGACATCATCATAATAACACACCTCCCCAAATATCTTGGGCAAACGATTTTAAAGTTTGGTTGGACCAAACGGTTTCACCAAACCGTTTGGTGACCAAACGGTTTGCAAACCATTTGGGAGAAAATGGTTTGAAAACCATTTGAGATGGTTTACCAAGGGTTTACCGTTTGGTATTCCTGTTCATAATTATGTTTGTTGATAACCCTCCAAATTTGAGGGATTAACTCCAAAGGAATCGTGAGTTGAAGGCTAATCAATTAGGGAAACCTAATTGGATTAAGTTCTGATTTTCAATCTGATTAACTTGACCTTTTTGGGCAAACGGTTTCAAAACCGTTTGAGTACGTTGACTAAGCATTGACCGTTTGGGATTACTGATCCTAATTATGTTGTTTAAAGACTCACCAAATTTGAGGGGTTAATTCCCAAGGAATCGAGAGTTGAAGGCTAATCAATTAGGCAAACCCTAATTGGAATTAGTGCTGAAATTCCAATGAGTTAATTTGAGATTTTGGGTTGATTAGCCCAAACGGTTTCAAAACCGTTTGAGGGTCACCCAAACGGTTTCAAAAACTTTTGTGGGTCACCCAAGACCGTTTGGAGGTCTGGAGTTAAGTATAGTTGATCAATTGAAGGTCCAAAGTTACCAAATCATATTGCAATTAAGTGCTGATTTGTTGATCAACTCAATAGACCAAACCTTGATGGAATTTCACTAGAATCCAAAGGTTGGATGATCCAAACGGTTTCAAAACCGTTTGGAGCTCATCCAAATGGTTTCGAAACCGTTTGGTGGTCACCCAAGACCATTTTTAGGTCTAGGGTTGAATATGGTTAGGTGTTTGAAGGTCTAAAGGTACCAAGTTGATTTGCAACCAAATGTTGATTTGATGATCGATCCAATGATCCAAACTTTAATTGGTTGACTTGGATTATGATGTGGACATGGGCAAACGGTCACCCAAGACCATTTGGAGGTCATCCAAATGACCTCAAGACCGTTTGGGTTCAGGTCATGTTCAATTTGAATGATGGTTCAATGGTTTCAAAGTAACTAATCCCGCATTGATTAGTGTTGATGGATCATTGATTCCAAACCCTAATTCAATTGAATCAAACCTTAATTGATGATCAATTGAGGGTCAATTGAGGGTCAAATCAGTTGAAGGTTGACCTATTAAACTCAATTGAACTATGAGTATAGGTCCAATTGATGATTGGTTCCATGAATTCGGTGATTGAAGGAATCAACATTGAAAACCCTAATTCAATTGGATTCCTTATGTAATGGAGGTTCAATGTGATTGAATCTCTTGAGAATTAAAATGATGAATGATTCATTGATCCAATGATGATTAGTAATGATAATCAAAGAAGGTACAAAGGTTGAAACCCTAATAGTACCTAAGTGATTAAGTGCTAATTAAGGGATGAATCCTTAATTGTTTATAGGATCAATGACTTGTTACACTATGGTAATCATAGTTGTATGCTTTTGATTGAAGGGTTGATGTGACCTAATCAAATTGAAAGGATCAAAGAATAGAATTCATATATAGATAAATATGATTCATGTGGTGATCCTCTGTAGCACGACCGTGCAAGGCAGCACGACCGTGGCGACTTTACTGAGCACGACCGTGCAGTGTAGCACGGCCGTGGTGGATTCACTTTGCATGACCATGCAAGGTAGCACAGCCGTGGTGACTTTTTTGCATGGCCGTTCCTGGTTGCACGGCCATGGTGCCCTATGCTTGACTTATAGCTGAATTGAAAGTGACCTAACATGGTCGTTTTGTTAATTCCCAACTTAAGGAAGAGAGAGAAACTCATACCTTGTGATGATAATCATTTAATGATAAATGATGAGAATAAATAAGTATAATTGAATACTTATGGTATAAATGTTGGCTCCTAGAGGTGGGGAGCAATGAATTAGGGTTTGTTCATTGATAATATGATCTTGAAAACCTAAATGGTTAATAATGGAAAAAACCCTAACCCTAATGAAGGGTAATGATATGTGAGAGAAACCCTAATCGATAAGAAAGGAAAATCCTAACCCTAATTATGTGAATGGCCTTGTGAGCCATGTGAATAAAGTTGTTGCCTAGTGAGAGGTGACAAGATGTGAATGGCCTTGGGAGCCATGTGAATAAAGTTGTTGCCTAGTGAGAGGTGACAAGATGAGAATGGCCTTGTGAGCCATGTGAATAAAGTTGTTGCCTAGTGAGAGGTGACAAAATGTGAATGGCCTTGTGAGCCATGTGAATAAAGTTGTTTCCTAGTGAGAGGTGACAAGATGTGAATGGCCTTGTGAGCCATGTGAATAAATTTGTTGCCTAGTGAGAGGTGACAAGATGAGAATGGCCTTGTGAGCCATGTGAATAAATTTGTTGCCTAGTGAGAGGTGACAAGATGTGAATGGCCTTGTGAGCCATGTGAATAAAGTTGTTTCCTAGTGAGAGGTGACAAGATGTGAATGGCCTTGTAAGCCATGTGAATAAAGTTGTTGCCTAGTGAGAGGTGACAAGATGAGAATGGCCTTGTGAGCCATGTGAATAAAGTTGTTGCCTAGTGAGAGGTGACAAGATGTGAATGGCCTTGTGAGCCATGTGAATAAAGTTGTTGCCTAGTGAGAGGTGACAAGATGTGAATGGCCTTGTGAGCCATGTGAATAAAGTTTTTGCCTAGTGAGAGGTGACAAGATGTGAATGGCCTTGTGAGCCATGTGAATAAAGTTGTTGCCTAGTGAAAGGTGACAAGATGTGCAGTGTCTTGATGAGCTATGTGTGATGCTGTGTGACAAGTATCATGAATGCCTTGGTCAGATGACCTGAAGGTGATAGTTACCTAATAGATGGTAATAATGCTCAGTGTTGAGCCAAGGGTTTGAATACCCAGAACCATATGATTATGGTATTAAGATTATGAAGGGATGAGAATTCCCAGTGGTGAATTGAGGGATTAAGATCCCAACAGTTTATGAAAAGAGTATGGCTATGGGTCATGACTCCACTATTAAAATCTGTTAGACATTAAAATATATGCTGCCATATAAATATGATTCTTCCATTCATATTTATCGTCTTAAGTTGCAATAACAATGTTACCGGTGGAGAGTTATATCTCTCGCTGGGGCAATTTTTATAATTGTCTCACCCCCGTGGGAACCACATTTTTAGGTGGACACGGACGAGGAGACATGAATCCTTCAGTAGGTGAAGGACAGCAGCAGCAGCAGCAGGAACAACAGTGAAGTCTCAGGTGGAGACATTGGTTGTTATGTCATGTTTAGATGTATATAGAGTCCTATGTGTTGTCTCTGTACTCTCAGGTCCTCGGAGTTTTATATGAATTAATTTGAGTTTTGGCTTAGTGCCTCGAAGTTTCTATATTGCCTGTGTATATTTGTTAACAGGGCAGTCAATGTTGTAATCCTTGAAAAGGAATTTTACAGGTTGTGTACTTGTGAACCAGGATGAAATTGAAACACTTTGGTTCTTGGTTAAAGAGTTTTCCTGTGAATGGATCTCTTTGAAAAAGTTTTAATTTTTAGTGATTTTCGCTAATCCGCTGCTTGATGAACGCTTCCACATATTTTATTATTGTTAACGACACTTTTTATCTTAATGATGACGTTTGTCGTTACAGTTCAGGTGTGAACCGATCGGTTCAGGTTGCACAGTTGGTTGTTTTTGTAGAAAATCTCGAACCCTTCTACTCCTGCTTTAGTCCCACATTGTCCGGGATAGAGAATCCTATCCCATGACCCTCCTATATATAGGGGTATTGGGGGCTTCTCAGAACACAACTCAAAACACAAGTTGCTCTGCAAAGTTGTCGTTCTCTCTAGTTTTGGTAACTGAGAGAGCCCGAGCAAATGCTACCCGATAAAGGGAGGCACAGCAAGGGAAAGACAACTATAGAAAAGCGACTGGTGGCAGGAGAGTGTGCCAGTGACTAGTACGTGACAGGAGGGTGCGACTCCTTCCGATTCCTTGTGGGACAAGGAGATCAGAGTTCAGGGTGGTCCGTGTGGACTCCTTTAGAGGCGGGAGACTTATGCCACTCAGAGGACAGCGGTCAATCCCGATAGTCCCGGTGAGACCAGGAGTCATCAGTCCCGGTGCGATTAGGAGCTGCACAGACATCATCTAAGACCGGAGGTGAAGACCGTGCAAGCCACGAGGTATTGTCACCGAGCAAGCCTCGGGACAAGGTATGATTCCACAAACCATCCTTCCTATTGTATAGACATTGACGTGATTCCTTGGTTCTGGGTTTGGGGAGAATAAAATTTTTGTTTCTACTGCCTTCTCTGCCTCCCCTTAAAACCCAACAGAACCAAGACTTTAGATAATGGTCTTTAGTCTCTAATTTCTTTTATTACTACAAAGTTTATATATAAAATCATAACTCACTCTAGAAACATATTCAACTTGTATTTTAGTGACCCTCGAGGGATTATCAGAGAAATTGAACTAAGCTTGATTTCTTTTATTCGAGAAGTTCTCCCGAGTACATCTATCAACCAGTCAAAAATTGGATTATATGTTGTATTTGAGTTGTATTCAACTAGTTTTACATGATAAGTTGAATTGTATAAAAGAGATTGCTAAAGGTCAAATATGACCTGTTTGTGGTTAGTAATAGCACAATTAATTGTATGAAGCTTCCTTTTTGGTAAAGTGAGATCGTATCTATGTGTGAGAGAGAAAGTTAATCAATATTTCTTAAAAAGGCCTTTGGGTGATTAGGAATGGCACTTGAATCATTATGCATTACCCTAACATTGTTTTCATGATGGTGAAAGGAAAGTGCTCCTTCTTTTCCTTATCTTGTCGATGCAAGAAACTATTATTATTGTTGATCATTGATCCTGTCTAGGAGATAGAGACATGATTAAATTTTAATGACAAGGTGTGTGTCTCAATTGTGTGAACGTCATATCCTGGAGGAGAAAGTGTGGGCTCTTACTTTCCCTATTGGAAGTGTGTCATATTCTCTAATGCATGTCCTTTCAAGAGAGGCTCATTTTAAGTCAAGTTACCAATTATATATTCCATTGATCCACCTATTGCTTGGTTTAAAATTTCTTTTTTGTGTCTTGCCTTGTTTCTTGCATTTGTTAACTATTGTGCTTGTTGAATTACATGATACATGATCAAAATGTCCAGAAATTTCCACTATGAAGAACCACCTTAAATAGATTGAACTACATGCATAAAATTTTAGGCACAAAATAAGATACAAGAGTAATAATCTTATACTAAGTAGGGAACCAAACTATTGACATAACTCCAATAAACTAACTAAAATTGAAAATATGTAAAATAATAACACATGTAAGGAAGCATTTATACATTTTTTTAACGTATTGGTCACCCTAAAACATCCATCCATGGATGATATTTTTGACCTTGCAATCATGAAGTAAAACTTGTTTACAGAAGTATCATGGTGGAATTGGTGAAATGTTGGATATATGTGGAATAGTAGAAGAAAATCATGAGAATGAACCAAGACAACAATGTAAGGTGACCCCATGATGGAAGGAGAACCAACACACTAGAATAGTTATAGATGATGATAGCATAGTAGTGATACCAAGGAGGGGTGAGAAGAGCCTATTCTTTTCTATACGGATGCATTTGAAGACCAGTGCCAACTGGAACAAGAGGGCTAGTTTCAAAATATTCTTTGATACAATTTGGGACTAGAACAAAGATGATACAAAAGCCATGGAAATGTTTATGCAAAGGGAGTCAAGTGGGATAGGGAGGTAAGGAAAGCAACCACAAGGAGGAAGGACTCCATTCAGAACAAGATCTGGTTACTTCAAGGGAGCCTGGCAGTCCAATTCAATATTAAAGTAGATAAGGATATTAACAAGTTACATGCCATTTATAGTTATATTTTGTTAAATGAAGAAGAGGAACAGAGGCAAAAATCCCATTATGAATTGATTAATCTAGGAGATGTTATGTCTGTTGACCTAGAGGCGATACATTACCTATATTTTGATAATGACTTAACCATTCCATTCATGTGTATCTAATATGTGTGTAAGAGATTGTTTGCAGGCATTAGGTACATGAAAAGGATCACAAATCCAAATCCCTAGAATGGGTCAAGTTCAAGTCAAAATGGCAACAAGTGTGCATTTTGGGATTTCTATGTAAATGACCTTAGAACATCCATGTAATCACTTGTAATGATGAATAGATTTGTAACTTAGATGAGAAAAATGTTTGGGACAAAATTCACCAAGTGCTAATCACTTTAGATGCAAATTAGAAAATTGATTACAGGCACTTGGTCGGTCGAGTTTCCTTGGCTTGAAACTCGACCGATCAATCTTGGTCAATTTTCTGGAGATTGCATCGGTCGAGTTTTGCTTTCACAGAACCCGACCGATCATGTAGCTGACCAAATCAATTTTGAAAGGTCAGTCGAGTTTTGTCAGGACAAACTCGACCGATCCTTTGAATATTGGTTTTGTCTTTTACTTGATCGGTCGATATACCTTTATTGAAACTCGACCGATCGCACTGTACGAAATTTGTAGAAAAAGTGATGTGACCGTTAGTGAACGTTTTTGGGAAAAAATAGAGTCGTTTCCTTGAACAAAAATGGCTATTTTTGTATCCAAGTGTCCCACTACTCAAAGACACGCCCTCAACTATAAATAGACCCCCTTGGAGTTCATTCCAAGCTGCTCTTCCATTGCAAACTTGGTTCTAGCATAGTTGAGAGTGTTCCAAGTCTTTGAGCCCCCTTTCTCTCTCTACCTTCAAGTGAAATTCATGAGTTATGAGTGAGTTAGGTCCCTATGTATGAGAGCTATCCCTTGTTTGATGTAAAGCTCTCCTTCTTTTCTTCCCACCACAAATTCCCTTTGAAGATTGATTGAAGCTGCTTCTGCAAGTGAAGGAGAGGTTGTTGTTGTTCTTCCCCGAGTGAAGGTGAAGATGATGGCTGATCTTCAAGAGTGAAGATAGCTTACTGATCCAGATCCCTTGGTGAAGGTGAAACGTGGACAAGCTCTCCAAGAGAAGGAGAGGTGCAAGGCAAAGCTCAAGCAAGATAGGTAAATCCTGCAAGGCTGAAGACTAAGGTAAGATTGGGTAAGTCCTTTGGAGAAGGCTGAAGAATCTTGCTAGTGGGTAAGTCCTTGGTGAGGTAGAAGATCTTGGCTTGTGTTTCTAAGCCCTAAAATTGTGTGGTTTATGTATCTTGTAATCTTATTGTGATATATAAGAGAACCAAGTTACAAATCCTAGAGTCTAACCAACTCTAGGTAGTGGACTGACATTTCTCCTAAGTTTAGGATGTGGAACCACTCTAAACCACCTGTCCAAGTGCATGTAATTCATTGCTTCTCATCCTTGCTTTGAATGCTAGATTAGGACATCAAATTGCTGCTTGGTTTAGTTTCTGCACTAAGTTTAAATTGGTGGTCTAATATAAGTTTGTGAAGCTCTATTCACCCCCCACTAGAGCCCATTGATCCAACAAGTGGTATTAGAGCAGGTCTTCTCCGAGCTACTTCAACAAGTAGGAGAAGATGGGCGATTCAGCTCTTGGTTCACTCAACCTAAAAGGAAGCTTCTCAATGAGACCTCCGGTCTTCAACGGCACAAACTTCCTATATTGGAAGAGAAGGATGCAATTCTACCTCCAAGGTGTGAGCTATGAAATGTGGAAGATTGTCCACCTCAAATATGAAGATCCAAAAGGGGACATCACCACATGGACGGAAGATGAAATGAAGCGTGCTCAACTCAATGCCAAAGTTGTGAGCATCATCTACGCCGCCCTTACTCCATCCGAGTTCAAGCGCATCTCCTCTTGGGACATCACACATGAGATATGGCATAAGTTGTGTGTCACCTATGAAGGAACCGAGCAAGTGAAGGAGGCCAAAGTCTACATGCTTGGTGGTCTTCTAGAGAACTTCAAGATGGGTAAGAATGAGAGAGTGGATGACATGTACACTAGGCTCAATGTCATCTTGAATGGTTTGGCAGCTCTTGGGAGTGTAATGGATAGAGGCACTATCAACTCCAAGATCTTGAGATCTCTTCCTAAGAGATGGGAGCCTAAGGTTACTTCGATTGAAGAGGTGTACAAGCTAAGTGATTTGTCAACCGAGGAGCTGGTTGGTAACCTCCAAGCACATGAACCTAGGCTTGACAAGCAAGAAGAGGAAGAGAAGAGAGAAGAAAAAGAGTCAAAGAAGATGAAGGACATTGCCTTCAAAGCACAAATTGAAGAGATGGTCCGGCAACAACAACTCACCTTGAAGTCTCCCAACCCTTCCTCAAGTGAAGATGAAGGTTGCAATGAGCATGAAGCAAACTACTCAAAGGGGAAACACTTCAAGAGCAAGCCCTCCTTTTCAACTCCAAGATGCTACGAGTGTGGTCAAAAAGGCCACTACAAGAGTGACTGCCCAAAGGCCAAGAAGAGCCATCAAAAGAGCAGCCACAAGAAGGACAAGGAGTACAAGAGAGAAGGAAAATACAAGAGAAAAGACAAGAAGGAGAGAAGATCCAAAGATGCAGCTCATACGACATGGGAGGAGTCATCCTCAAGCTCCTCAAGCTCCGAAGATGGAAAATGTCATCTTGCCCTCATGGCCTCAACTAGTGAAGATGTAAATGAGGTAAGTGAGGTGAGTGAGGTAAGTCATGCTAACTTTCTTGAGCTATCTAAGGAAACTCTCATTGACATGCTTAATGAATGCAAATCTTCTTTCTCCAAATGCAAATCTAAAAGGAAAAGACTAGGAAAGATAATTGATTATCTCTATGCTAAAATTGATATTCTTGATCAAAATGAAAAATTGCATCTTGAGAGCATAGATTCCTTGCAAGGGCAGTTTATTGACCTTGAACTTCAATACAATGGAGTAGAGATTGAGAATGGTGTTTATCTTAAAAATATTGAAAATCTTAAGATAGATAACCAAAATTGCCTTGATGAGCTTGATGTCCTTAAAACTGAAAATGTAGAACTCAAGCTTATTGATGATGCTAGGAGAGATGAAGTATATGCTTATCAAAGAGAGATTGTTGTGCTTAAATTTAAAAATGCCAATTTGCTTGCTCAAGTTAGTGATTTATCTTCTAGGCCTGTTTTGCCAAGAAATGAAGTTGCTAGCTTATCTCTAGAAAAAGATTCTCTTCTTACTAAAGCCCTCTGTCTTGAGGCCGACCTTGTGCATGCTAGAGAAGATCTTGCTAGTCTTTCTACTACTGTTATAAACCTTAGTGATGATAATGCTAAGCTTAGATCTACTTTCCAAAGGTTTTTTATTCGGAAAGAAATTCCTAAATGATGTCCTAGAGCACTCTACCAAACAAGTTGGTACTAGTGGTTTGGGATATGATGGGACTGCTCAAAAAGGTAAGAGCAAGAACAAACGCAAGGGTAAGAAAAAGAGTTTGGAAACTCCTATCCTCCATGGAGAATCTTCCGGCTCTAAGAACCCTATGGTATGTATTTATCGTAAATGTGATGACCATTATTCCACCTATTGTCCTTACAAGCCTAAGGGGACAAACCCAAATATGAAATGGGTTCCCAAGCTAACCTCGGATCCCAAGGTTTGAGTTGGGTTCTGACATCCTTCTTTCTTGCAGGGTAAAAAGAGATGGATTGTTGATAGTGGCTGCTCTAAGCATATGACTGGAGAAATAAGCCATTTCAACAAGTTCATGAAGAAGAAAGGAGGATCGGTGACCTTCGGTGACAACAAGAAGGGTAAGGTTATAGGTGAGGGTGATGTGGGCAATGAGCTATGTATCAAGAATGTGTTGCTTGTTGATGGACTACATCACAATTTGATTAGTGTTAGTCAATTATGTGGTAATGGATATCTTGTGTTGTTTACTTCTTTAGAATGCTTGCTTCTAGATTCCCTCTCCTACAATGTTATATATAAGGGAACTAGAAATGGTAATCTTTATGTTATTATTCTTAATACTCTTAAGCCCATACTTGATAGATGCTTGGTAGTGGATAAAAATGATCTTTCTGTTTGGCATCGACGTTTGGGTCATGTGAATTTGCATCAAATGAAGAAGTTGAACAAAAAGGATTTGGTTCGAGGACTTCCTAAATTGGATTTTGATAAGGATGAGGAATGCCAACCTTGTACACAAGGGAAACAAACCAAATCCTCCTTCAAATCCAAAGGAGTCATGAGTACCAAAAGAGTTCTTGAACATCTTCACATTGATCTATTCGGACCAATGAGAACACAAACGCTTCGTGGTTCTAAGTATTGTCTTGTTATTGTTGATGATTTCTCTCGATATACTTGGACCTTCTTTCTCGTTTCGAAAAGTGATACTCTTGATGTTTTCTCGAGCTTTTGTAAACGGGTTGAAAATGAAGCTTCTTTCCAGACCGTTTCTATCCGCAGTGATCATGGGGGAGAATTTGAAAATGATCTCTTCGAGCGTTTTTGTGAGAAATCTGGTTATTCGCACAATTTCTCTTCTCCTCGTATGGCTCAACAAAATGGGGTAGTTGAGAGGAAGAACAGGTCTCTTCAAGAGATGGCAAGGACAATTCTTCTTGAATATGACATTCCCAAGAGGTTTTGGGCCAAAGCCGTAAGCACCGCCTGTTTTGTGCAAAACCGGATTTTTACACATTCTATTTTTAAGAAAACCCCCAATGAGCTGTGGCATGGTAGAAATCCATCCATTGATTTCTTTCATGTTTTCGGATGTCCTTGTTTTGTTTTAAACACAAAGGATTCTCTCAACAAGTTTGATCTGAAATCCTATAAGTCTTTCTTCCTTGTCTATAGCACTACAAGCAGGGCATATAGAGTATTTAACATTGAATTGTCTAAGATTGAAGAATCTATCAATGTTGAGTTTATTGAAACTAACCCTGTTGTTAGCAAGCATGTTGGTAATGATGATATTGTAGATGGTTTAATTCCTATCCTGAAAGACCTAAACATTGAGAATAAAGGTAAGCAGGTGATGGAAGTAGAAGAAGAAGAAAAGAAGGATCCCACTCCCCGCTTTGCAAAAAATCATCCCAAGGAGTTGATCATTGGAAACCGATTTGAGAGAGTGAGGACACGAGCTGCACACAACAAAGAACAAGCATATAGTACCTTCATCTCCCAACTAGAGCCAAAGAACATCAAAGAAGCCCTTGGTGATGATGAGTGGATCCTAGTGATGCAAGATGTGGCAACACATCCCATTATCACACAGATAACGAGGTGATACGTGAAAACGTGCGGAAAACACCATAACCACAGATTATCAAAACACGGGTTAATTAAAACCGATTGCGGAAAACTGATAAACTGTGAAACTATTACTTTCCAGTCCTCATCCTGCACAGAAACATGTCATATAAATATGTACATACACAAGATCTGACACGTGTCCACAGCTCAGGAACAGCTCTCCATCCATCACATGAGTTCACCACCTGTTCATATACATAAAGGCCCATATCCGGCCAACAGCAGGATATACAACATCATCGAACGATCATTGTGAAACATCATCAAAACACTACCAAGGACCTGAGAGTACAGGGATGACTCTAGACTCTACTACAAAACATCCAAAACAGCAGCATGTCCAACGCTTGCCTTCTACTGCTCCTCAAGCTGCTCGTCCGCAACTCCACTACCACGACCACATCTACCTCGACCACCTAAAAAGGGTGTAAACCAGCGGGGTGAGACAATTGAACAATTGTCCCAGCGGGAAACATAGCTCCCCACCGCAACTATAGAACCTCAGCAAGATAACTATAACAACAATTATAATATGAGTAGGTATATCAGAAGCAGTTATATATATATATAGCAAGATCATTCTTACCGGAAAGCATACCAGCTGTACCAAAGCATATAACCAGATGTCTTTCAAAAGAATATGATTATCAAGATAAGACCGATTACCACATAACCTGCAAGGTATATCAGAGATATTACACAACAAGGCCTCAACCAATGTTTCGTGTTTGATCTGATCAGTAAATACTAAACGGCTGTATTACGTTTTATTATGCCCTGAGGATTTGAACCGTACCGTTCAAATCCAACCTTCGGTTACGAAACCCAAGCCGGTGCCATACAAGGTCAATGGAAGAGCAGGACTCCACGACCTCTCACCTCGTGGTCAGTACACGAATACAACACAAGCAGGACCGCAGTCACATGCTGAAGTGGTCTAAGCCACAGGGTTAGCTCCATAGGATGCCCATTCTCTAGCCCGCCTTGGTACAGGTCACGGCGCTAGTAAAGCTGAGCCACGGGCCTGATCACCGTGCTCTGAGCCATGAACGTATTCATGCTCCATACATCACATATCCTGAGCCATGGGCCTGTTCACCATGCTCTACACACATATCTGAGTCTGCAACCGAAGTTACACTCTTACCTCCTCATTTTCAGGCTAGGAGCAACCTACACATATTCAACAATATGCGCTTCCAGGTTAACCCGTAGGAAAACCTGTTTCACCATCACCAAGTCCTGACGATGATGGATCTATGGCCAGGGCAAGCTACATGATGTATTTCACTGTGCTTAATTAATATCTTTTAGATGGATTGCAAGATTCAACCAAGTTATATAACATGCAAGATATAACCAAAAGTAAAGAACATTATATTAGGATCTGATCACATCAACCTGATCCATCTCAAGGATCCAACATCACATGTTACCACTTGGCCTCTTGCCAACCATCCAGATCCATCTCAAGGATCATCACATACCACAGGATCTCAATCCTGCATCATGTACTATCATTGCCTCTTAAGGCCCACATCATCATCATGGGACCAACACATCACATACATAATCTTACAGAGCAATTATCAAAATACTATTACTCATTACATATGTCACATAGCCCTTTCATGGCTAAGTCATCACCTGCATGGTTAGGGTACACAATAATCATAGATTCAACATAAGGAAGATGCTCACCTATCATGAAATATCGTTCGAGATAATCTACTTATCAATATGACACTTATTTGGTAACCAAGTATGTTAAGTACATCATTAACAAACCATACTGATGCTTACCCTTATCTCAAGATTATACAAACAATCAAGGTATATAGTATAGAGAACCAACATTATTATTACCCAAGTCATTATTGTTGCCATCAACTATTTTCATCTTTATCATGAAGCAACCATTAATATAACTGTCACTTAGCATCATTATTACCATTAAACAAACTACTAAAGTAGTTATCACCATTCTCATCATCATTAACAATTAAGCATAACGGGTCACATCATGCATCTATTACACGAGGTCCATCATCATATACATTACTACCATTAGCATCCTTATTATTTGCAAGGCAACATATTACATATTGATGATATCACAAACACCACCATCGTTTTATTAGTTAATGGATAAACATCCACTTCTATCACATGAGGGACCGTCACCAAAGAAACTCATACCCTCACTATAGCCTTACAACCCTCATCTAATAACCTATCATCCAACATGGGTATCGACCAACCTCACTTAACCCTATCGACCATCACCCACTACTACCCTATCGGCCAACACACACTACTAACCCTATCGGCCAACACACTCTACTAACCCTATCGACCATCACACTTATGTACATAGGGTAGGGTATCACCCAACATGGCTATCGGCCATTAGGGTATCGCCCACCATGGTGTCGGCCATTAGGGTATCGCCCACCATGGTGTCGGCCATTAGGGCACATAGCCTATCGTCCAACATGCCATGCCATGCTTGGCCCTAACTTCCACCACAAAGATCACCAAGATACTGAGGCCTATCGTTCGAGAAAGGAACAAGGGAACCATATCGCCCAACAAGAGGGAGAGGGAGAGAGAGAGAGAGAGTATCACCCATCTCCAAGGGCACTCACATATCGGCCAACAAAGAACATCACTGTGTCTCCCTTCATATCGGCCATCCAAACCCTAGCTCACCCTATCGCCCACTCATGGGCAAGGGTATCGGCCACCCACAAGGACTCATCCTATCGTTCACCCAAGGTGCCATGTCGCCCAACATGGTCACCATGGAGAGCACCATGTCGCCCAACATGGTCACCATGTCGGCCAACACTCAAGCTAGGTCAACCTATCGACCTCCAACTCAAGGAACTCAAACCCTAAATCATCATATCGGCCAACACAAAGAACAAAGGGGTCCATGTCGGCCAACCTAGAGACAAAGGTGTTGCTCAACCCAAGGTTACTCATACCGTTCAACTTAGGGGGCAAGGGTGTCGCGCAACACACCCACAAGGAAGGGGTATCGCCCAACCCTAGGTCACCTTCAACCTCCAACACAAGGAACACAAACCCTAAAAAGCAAGGTATACAAGGAACCCTAAACCCAAGAGAGGGATATCGGCCACTAAGGTATATAAGCAAGGTGCACAAGAAAGGAACTAAGATAGTCTACTAACATGTAACAAGGTTAAAGCTAGAGGTAGAGAGTTAGGCTTAGAAACTATGCAACCCGCCTTAAGCTCCAAGCTCCAAAGCACTCCATGGTCCTAAGCTATCGTCCACCAGGCTGCTCCAGGTAGGTGTATCGGCCACCACTTCAGCTCTAAGGAAGTGTATCGGCCAACACAAGCAAGATGGAGAGGGGTATCGTGCACCAAGGGTGGAGGGGAGACCAAAGGACCAAAGGAGACTAAGGCAAGGAGAAGAGCTACCTATATAGGAAGAAGGGGAGGAGAAACCAAGGTACAACCATGCTATGTGTCACCCACCCAAGGGACACATGTCCACCAACTCAGGCCACCTCTCATGCAAGCCATAAGGCACTTGTCCAAGATGTGCACCATGTGTCCACCAACCAAGCCAAGCCATCTGGGAGACACAACAAGAGCTACTGGGCGACACACCAAGCAACTGGGCGACACACCACCTGCCGTGGGCGACACAAGGCTCAAGCAAGCCCAAACAAGGAACTCCAAGGCCCAAACAAGCTCAACTCAGGCCCAAAGGACTCAAACAACAATCCCAATCCTTCCTCTCAACCCTAGAGGAAGCAAAGAGGGGAAAACATCTCAAAAGATGACAAACTTGCACACAAAACCCTAAACTTGGGTTATTTGCAAGTAGCCCCCCGAACTCTCAACAAAGCACAACCAAACCTTACTTAACCCTATCGGCCATTAGGGTATCGCCCACCATGGTGTCGGCCATTAGGGTATCGCCCACCATGGTGTCGGCCATTTGGGCACATAGCCTATCGTCCAACATGCCATGCCATGCTTGGCCCTAACTTCCACCACAAAGATCACCAAGATACTGAGGCCTATCGTTCGAGGAAGGAACAAGGGAACCATATTGCCCAACAAGAGAGAGAGGGAGAGAGAGAGAGAGTATCGCCCATCTCCAAGGGCACTCACATATCGGCCAACAAAGAACATCACTATGTCTCCCTTCATATCGGCCATCCAAACCCTAGCTCACCCTATCGCCCACTCATGGGCAAGGGTATCGGCCACCCACAAGGACTCATCCTATCGTTCACCCAAGGTGCCATGTCGCCCAACATGGTCACCATGGAGAGCACCATGTCACCCAACATGGTCACCATGTCGGCCAACACTCAAGCTAGGTCAACCTATTGACCTCCAACTCAAGGAACACAAACCCTAAATCATCATATCGGACAACACAAAGAACAAAGGGGTCCATGTCGGCCAACCTAGAGACAAAGGTGTTGCTCAACCCAAGGTTACTCATATCGTTCAACTTAGGGGGCAAGGGTGTCGCCCAACACACCCACAAGGAAGGGGTATCGCCCAACCCTAGGTCACCTTCAACCTCCAACACAAGGAACACAAACCCTAAAAAGCAAGGTATACAAGGAACCCTAAACCCAAGAGAGGGATATCGGCCACTAAGGTATATAAGCAAGGTGCACAAGAAAGGAACTAATCTAGTCTACTAACATGTAACAAGGTTAAAGCTAGAGGTAGAGAGTTAGGGTTAGAAACTATGCAACCCGCCTTAAGCTCCAAGCTCCAAAGCACTCCATGGTCCAAAGCTATCGTCCACCAGGCTGCTCCAGGAAGGTGTATCGGCCACCACTTCAGCTCCAAGGAAGTGTATCGGCCAACACAAGCAAGATGGAGAGGGGTATCGTGCACCAAGGGTGGAGGGGAGACCAAAGGACCAAAGGAGACTAAGGCAAGGAGAAGAGCTACCTATATAGGAAGAAGGGGAGGAGAAACCAAGGTACAACCATGCTATGTGTCACCCACCCAAGGGACACATGTCCAACAACTCAGGCCACCTCTCATGCAAGCCATAAGGCACTTGTCCAAGATGTGCACCATGTGTCCACCAACCAAGACAAGCCATCTGGGCGACACAACAAGAGCTACTGGGCGACACACCAAGCAACTGGGTGACACACCACCTGCCCTGGGCGACACAAGGCTCAAGCAAGCCCAAACAAGGAACTCCAAGGCCCAAACAAGCTCAACTCTGGCCCAAAGGACTCAAACAACAATCCCAAGCCTTCCTCTCAACCCTAGAGGAAGCAAAGAGGGGAAAATATCTCAAAAGATGAAAAACTTGCACACAAAACCCTAAACTTGGGTTATTTGCAAGTAGCCCCCCGAACTCTCAACAAAGCACAACCAAACCCTAATCACCACTAAAGGTGATTAGCAAGCACCAAAGCACCAAGATCGAGCAAACAAACATGGTAAACCCTAAACGCAGGTTAGGGTCCTTACAGCCATAAACCTCTACAAAAGGATTTCGTCCCCGAAATCCGAAGAGAGAAGCGAGGGGTACTTCCTCCTCATCTCTTCCTCAAGCTCCCACGTGGCTTCCTCAACGCCACGGTGATGCCAAAGGACCTTCACAAGAACCAGATCCTTTCTCTTCAGCTTCTTGACTCTTCTGTCAAGGATCATCATAGGACCCTCTTCATAAGTCACATCTTTGTCAAGCTCGACTTCAACTGGTTGTATCACTGTTCCTGTAACCGGATGACTTTTCTTCAGCATACTGACATGGTACACTGGATGTAACCTGTGCAACTCTGGAGGCAATTCTAACTCATAAGCCACCTTGCCAACACGTGCTATGACTGATTAAGGCCTCATAAATCTGGGAGCTAACTTACCTTTCCGTCCAAACCTCAGCACACCTTTCCACGGAGAGACTTTAAGATACACCTTGTCTCCCACCTGGAACTCCAAGGGTCGTCGGCGATTGTCTGCATAAGACTTCTGCCTGTCTTGTGCCGCTTTCAACTGTTGTTGTATCACCTTGATCTTTTCTGTCATTTGTTGTACTAACTCAGGGCCCAAAAGCTGATATTCACCTGATTCATACCAACACAAAGGAGATCTGCACTTCCTTCCATACAAAGCCTCATAGGGAGCCATGTCAATGCTCCGCTGATAGATATTGTTGTAGGCAAACTCTATCAAACTGAGATGTACGTCCCAACTGCCTAGGAACTGCAAAACACAAGCACGAAGAAGATCCTCCAAAGTTTGAATAGTCCTCTCAGACTGTCCATCTGTCTGCGGGTGGAAAGCGGTACTGAACTTCAACTGCGTTCCCATCGCCCTGTGCAACTGTTCCCAAAAATGACTTGTAAACTGAGGACCTCTATCAGAAACTATCGTCACTGGCACACCATGCAAACTAACTATCTCATCTACATATACTCGAGCGAGCTTTTCAGCTGTATACGTGGTCTTCACAGGTATGAAATGGGCAGACTTCGTTAATCTGTCCACTATCACCCAAATGGAATCATGATTCCTAGTTGTCCTGGGTAGACCAACTACGAAATCCATGGTAATATGATCCCATTTCCACTGTGGTATAGGCAAAGGTTGCAACGTACCTGCCGGCTTTTGATGCTCAGCCTTTACTTGCTGGCATACCGCACACCTTGCCACAAACTCAGCTACATCTTTCTTCAGGCCGGACCACCAATACAAGTCTTTCAGACTATGGTACATCTTGGTGACGCCTGGATGCATAGCATACATCGACGTGTGTGCTTCCTCGAGCACCAACTTCCTCAGATTATCAGCATCTGGAACCACCATCCTATTATGATAGCAAACCACTCCATCCTCGGACTCATGGAACCCATCACGCTTTTCGCTACCAAACTCTGATCTGATTAGCTGTACTGTATCATCCGTTTGCTGTGCATCCTTGATCTGATGTCTCAACGTGGGCTTGATTTGCATCTGTGCTAAAAGTCCAGCTAACGAGGAAACCTCCATCTGTACGTTCATCTGTCGTAAGGAGACTAACATGTCCCGCCTATGGCATACCAAAGAACTCATCTGTGCCTTCTTAGGAGTAGAAGACTTTCTGCTAAGCGCGTCTGCTACCACATTCGCCTTACCAGGATGATACTCGATAGTGCAATCATAATCATTGATCAACTCCATCCACCGACGCTGTCGCATGTTCAACTCTTGCTGTGAGAAGATGTACTTCAGATTCTTGTGATCTGTAAAGATTTGACACACTTCCCCATAAAGATAGTATCTCCAAATCTTTAACACATGAACCACTACTGCCAGCTCCAAGTCATGGGTCGGATTGTTCTCCTCGTGTTTCTTAAGCTGTCGTGAAGCAAAAGAAACCACATGATCTCCCTGCATCAGCACACAACCCAAACCTTTCTTGGACGCATCACAGAAAACAACATAGCCTTTTCCAGATTCTGGCAAGATCAACACTGGAGCACTGGTTAGCTTTTCCTTCAAACTTTGGAAAGCTTGCTGACATCGATCATTCCAAACAAAAGGTACATCCTTTCTGGTCAACTTCGTCATTGGTAGAGCTATCGAACTGAAGTCCTTGATAAACCTCCGGTAGTATCCTGCTAGACCAAGGAAACTACGAACTTCCGTCGGCGTCTTCGGCTGTTCCCAATCTGCAACAGATTCCACTTTCTTCGGATCTACTTTGACTCCTTCAGCAGATATCACATGACCTAAGAAAGTCACTTCATCCAGCCAGAACTCACACTTACTAAACTTAGCATACAACTGATGTTGACGAAGGAGAGTCAATGCTTGACGAAGATGTTGCTCATGCTCTAGCCGGTTCCGACTATAGATCAAGATGTCATCTATAAAAACTACAACAAACTGATCTAAGAACGGATGAAACACTCTATTCATCAGGTCCATGAAAGCAGCAGGTGCATTGGTTAATCCAAACGGCATAACCACAAACTCAAAATGACCATACCTCGTCCTAAAGGCTGACTTTGGTATGTCATCCGCCTTTATCCTTAACTGATGATATCCAGACCGTAGATCGATCTTCGAAAACACTGTAGCACCACGCAACTGATCGAACAGGTCGTCTATCCTCGGCAACGGGTACTTATTCTTGATCGTGACCTTGTTCAACTGCCGGTAATCTATACACAACCGCATCGAACCATCCTTCTTCTTCATGAACAACACGGGAGCACCCCAAGGTGACGTGCTCGGTCTGATGAAACCTTTCTCCAACAACTCTTCTAACTGCTTCTTCAACTCTACCATCTCTGCTGGAGCCATCCTATAAGGTGTCTGTGCAATCAGCTGCGTTCCCGGAACCAGATTGATCTCAAAATCGATCTCTCGGGGTGGAGGAACACCAGGAAACTCCTCAGGAAACACATCTGCAAACTCTCGGATTACTGGCACCTCTTCAAGGTTAAGGCCTTTCGCCTTGGTATCCACAATGGTATCCACAACGTGAGCTAAGAACGCCTCACATCCTTTTCGCAACAACCTATCTGCCACCATAGCTGACACCAGACACGTCGGAAGAATCTTCCTATCTCCCTGGAAGATCCACTTCTCTCCAGCAACATCAAACACCGCCTGCTTGGAACCACAGTCCAAGACAACCTTATACTTCTCTAAGGTATCCATCCCAAGGATAACATCGAAACCATGCATATCAAGTGGTATGAGATCCACCTGAATGCTGTGTCCCGAAAAAGACAAAACACAAGATGGACACTCTTCTCGAAGCAAAGAGGAACCATCAAGAGGGGTTTCTAGCAACAAGCTATCCTTCTTACAACTAACAGGTAGATGACAGTTTTCAAGCATACTATAGGCGATAAAAGAGTGTGTAGCACCCCGGTCAACCAGAACATATATAAAGCAAGAAGAAGACATATCAGAATGAAATAACTCCATCTGACCTGTCACCACTCGCGGGTTGACTATCACCTCCGGCTGATTCATGGCATAGAATCGAGCCGTAGCTTGTTGTCCACGACCTCTGCTCCCTTGAGCAGACGATCCAGCTTGAGACGTTTGACCGCGTCCTCGTCCTCTGCTACTACTGGGCTGTGGTCTCTCAGACTTCTGGAAACTCTGCCTCAGTTGCTGCATCACTTCAACATCTCTATTCGGGCAATTGAACTTCCAATGCCCGACTTGTCCACAGAGATGACATGCTCTATTATCAACTTGTGGCCTAGATGGCCCTGTCACTGCCACCGAAGCTAAACTGGGCGCCTTAGATGGTGAAGAAACATAACCTTTTCCCTTACTCGGAGACCACTGATATGGTACACCAGCACTTCTCATCACTGACGGTGCTGAAAACCTAGGTTTCTTGAAGCCACCAAACCTTCGTCCTTGAAACTGAGCAGGTCTTTTAAGAGACACCGACTCTCTTTTCTCCCTTACTGTCCTCTCGATCCGTCGAACTGATTCCACAAACATAGCAAACCGCTCTCGGTTTTCCAGCGCAGACACAGGGGTTGTCAACTCAGCACTCAAACCCTTCTCGAAACGTCTGATCCGTTCATCATCTGTCGCCGCCATGTGAGGACAGAACCTCAACAGATCCATAAACTTAGCTTCATACTCGGTGATGTTCATCATTCCTTGCCGCAACTTCTCAAACTGACTGATCTTCTCATCCAGGTACGTCTTCGGAAAGTATCTGGTGACGAACTCGCGCCGAAACACTTCCCAATAGATCACCTCACCAGGACGCTTCTCTTCCTCGATGGTCCACCAGTGACCAGCACTACCCTTCAAAAGGTAGACAGTATGCTTTACTTTGTCTGCTTCGGGGATGTCGAGGATCCGGAAAGCCTTTTCAAGACTCGTCAGCCACAGATCTCCATCCGCTGGATCAACCGTTCCAGCATAATCCGAAGCTCTGACTCGGCGAAGCCGCTCAAAGGTCTTCCCGATACCCGATTCTTCTCCATGGGGAACCTGTGCTCGCGAAGGAGGCACTGGTAATCGTTCAACCATGAGATTCATCGTAGCCATTAACTGCCCCATAAGCTGTTGGTAGGCAGGGTGTTCAAGTATGGCTGGGTCTGGTTGGGGACCTCAGGCACCCGATCTTCATGTGCCCGTCCATCTGCTCCATCAACCGATGCAGCATCACTATGCTCAGGAGCATGTTCTTCGTGGTTTCTAGACATCTTGGCTTTTCTTCTGCTGAGGGTAGAAGATTTTGTAAGATAATCTAGAGAACTCATAAGAACAGACTCCACCTAGTCCTAGATCCCTATAGACTCAGCGAACCTAGGGCTCTGATACCAAACTTGTGGCAACACATCCCATTATCACACAGATAACGAGGTGTTACGCGAAAACGTGCGGAAAACACCATAACCACAGATTATCAAAACACAGGTTAATTAAAACCGATTGCGGAAAACTGATAAACTGTGAAACTATTACTTTCCAGTCCTCATCCTGCACAGAAACATGTCATATAAATATGTACATACACAAGATCTGACACGTGTCCACAGCTCAGGAACAGCTGTCCATCCATCACATGAGTTCACCACCTATTCATATACATAAAGGCCCATATCCGGCCAACAGCAGGATATACAACATCATCGAACGATCATCGTGAAACATCGTCAAAACACTACCAAGGACCTGAGAGTACAGGGATGACTCTAGACTCTACTACAAAACATCCAAAACAGCAGCATGTCCAACGCTTGCCTTCTACTGCTCCTCAAGCTGCTCGTCCGCAACTCCACTACCACGACCACGTATACCTCGACCACCTAAAAAGGGTGTAAACCAGCGGGGTGAGACAATTGAACAATTGTCCCAGCGGGAAACATAGCTCCCCACCGCAACTATAGAACCTCAGCAAGATAACTATAAGAGCAATTATAATATGAGCAGGTATATCAGAAGCAGTTATATATATATATATAGCAAGATCATTCTTACCGGCAAGCATACCAGCTGTACCAAAGCATATAACTAGATGTCTTTCAAAAGAATATGATTATCAAGATAAGACCGATTACCACATAACCTGCAAGGTATATCATAGATATTACACAACAAGGCCTCAACCAATGTTTCGTGTTTGATCTGATCAGTAAATACTAAACGGCTGTATTACGTTTTATTATTCCCTGAGGATTTGAACCGTACCGTTCAAATCCAACCTTCGGTTACGAAACCCAAGCCGGTGCCATACAAGGTCAATGGAAGAGCCGGACTCCACGACCTCTCACCTTGTGGTCAGTACACGAATACAACACAAGCAGGACCGCAGTCACATGCTGAAGTGGTCTAAGCCACAGGGTTAGTTCCATAGGCTGCCCATTCTCTAGCCCGCCTTGGTACAGGTCACGGCGCTAGTAAAGCTGAGCCACGGGCCTGATCACCGTGCTCTGAGCCATGAACGTATTCATGCTCCATACATAACATATCTTGAGCCATGGGCCTATTCACCATGCTCTACACACATATCTGAGTCTGCAACCGAAGTTACACTCTTACCTCCTCATTTTCAGGCTAGGAGCAACCTACACATATTCAACATTATGCGCTTCCAGGTTAACCCGTAGGAAAACCTGTTTCACCATCACCAAGTCCTGACGATGATGGATCTATGGCCAGGGCAAGCTACATGATGTATTTCACTGTGCTTAATTAATATCTTTTAGATGGATTGCAAGATTCAACCAAGTTATATAACATGCAAGATATAACAGAAAGTAAAGAACATTATATTAGGATCTGGTCACATCAACCTGATCCATCTCAAGGATCCAACATCACATGTTACCACTTGGCCTCTTGCCAACCATCCAGATCCATCTCAAGGATCATCACATACCACAGGATCTCAATCCTGCATCATGTACTGTCATTGCCTCTTAAGGCCCACATCATCATCATGGGACCAACACATCACATACATAATCTTACAAAGCAATTATCAAAATACTGTTACTCATTACATATGTCACATATCCCTTTCATGGCTAAGTCATCACCTGCATGGTTAGGGTACACAATAATCATAGATTCAACATAAGGAATATGCTCACTTATCACGAAATATCGTTCGAGATAATCTACTTATCAATATGACACTTATTTGGTAACCAAGTATGTTAAGTACATCATTAACAAACCATACTGATGCTTACCCTTATCTCAAGATTATACAAACAATCAAGGTATATAGTATACAGAACCAACATTATTATTACCCAAGTCATTATTGTTGCCATCAACTATTTTCATCTTTATCATGAAGCAACCATTAATATAACTGTCACTTAGCATCATTATTACCATTAAACAAACTACTAAAGTAGTTATCACCATTCTCATCATCATTAACAATTAAGCATAACGGGTCACATCATGCATCTATTACACGAGGGCCATCATCATATACATTACTACCATTAGCATCCTTATTATTTGCAAGGAAACATATTACATATTGATGATATCACAAACACCACCATCGTTTTATTAGTTAATGGATAAACATCCACTTCTATCACATGAGGGACCGTCACCAAAGAAACTCATACCCTCACTATAACCTTACAACCCTCATCTAATAACCTATCATCCAACATGGGTATCGGCCAACCTCACTTAACCCTATCGACCATCACCCACCACTACCCTATCGGCCAACACACACTACTAACCCTATCGGCCAACACACTCTACTAACCCTATCGACCATCACACTTATGTACATAGGGTAGGGTATCACCCAACATGGCTATCGGCCATTAGGGTATCGCCCACCATGGTGTCGGCCATTAGGGTATCGCCCACCATGGTGTCGGCCATTAGGGCACATAGCCTATCGTCCAACATGCCATGCCATGCTTGGCCCTAACTTCCACCACAAAGATCACCAAGATACTGAGGCCTATCGTTCGAGAAAGGAACAAGGGAACCATATCGCCCAACAAGAGAGAGAGAGGGAGAGAGAGAGAGTATCGCCCATCTCCAAGGGCACTCACATATCGGCCAACAAAGAACATCACTTTGTCTCCCTTCATATCGGCCATCCAAACCCTAGCTCACCCTATCGCCCACTCATGGGCAAGGGTATCGGCCACCCACAAGGACTCATCCTATCGTTCACCCAAGGTGCCATGTCGCCCAACATGGTCACCATGGAGAGCACCATGTCGCCCAACATGGTCACCATGTCGGCCAACACTCAAGCTAGGTCAACCTATCGACCTCCAACTCAAGGAACTCAAACCCTAAATCATCATATCGGCCAACACAAAGAACAAAGGGGTCCATGTCGGCCAACCCAGAGACAAAGGTGTTGCTCAACCCAAGGTTACTCATATCGTTCAACTTAGGGGGCAAGGGTGTCGCCCAACACACCCACAAGGAAGGGGTATCGCCCAACCCTAGGTCACCTTCAACCTCCAACATGAGGAACACAAACCCTAAAAAGCAAGGTATACAAGGAACCCTAAACCCAAGAGAGGGATATCGGCCACTAAGGTATATAAGCAAGGTGCACAAGAAAGGAACTAAGATAGTCTACTAACATGTAACAAGGTTAAAGCTAGAGGTAGAGAGTTAGGGTTAGAAACTATGCAACCCGCCTTAAGCTCCAAGCTCCAAAGCACTCCAAGGTCCAAAGCTATCGTCCACCAGGCTGCTCCAGGAAGGTGTATCGGCCACCACTTCAGCTCCAAGGAAGTGTATCGGCCAACACAAGCAAGATGGAGAGGGGTATCGTGCACCAAGGGTGGATGGGAGACCAAAGGACCAAAGGAGACTAAGGCAAGGAGAAGAGCTACCTATATAGGAAGAAGGGGAGGAGAAACCAAGGTACAACCATGCTATGTGTCACCCACCCAAGGGACACATGTCCACCAACTCAGGCCACCTCTCATGCAAGCCATAAGGCACTTGTCCAAGATGTGTACCATGTGTCCACCAACCAAGCCAAGCCATCTGGGCGACACAACAAGAGCTATTGGGCGACACACCAAGCAACTGGGCGACACACCACTTGCCCTGGGCGACACAAGGCTCATGCAAGCCCAAACAAGGAACTCCAAGGCCCAAACAAGCTCAACTCAGGCCCAAAGGACTCAAACAACAAGCCCAAGCCTTCCTCTCAACCCTAGAGGAAGCAAAGAGGGGAAAACATCTCAAAAGATGGCAAACTTGCACACAAAACCCTAAACTTGGGTTATTTGCAAGTAGCCCCCCGAACTCTCAACAAAGCACAACCAAACCCTAATCACCACTAAAGGTGATTAGCAAGCACCAAAGCACCAAGATCGAGCAAACAAACAGGGTAAACCCTAAACGCAGGTCAGGGTCCTTACACAAGAGGAGCTAGAGAAATTTGAAAAGAATCATGTGTGGACTCTAGTGCCAAGACCAAGTGAATGAAAGATCATTGGCACAAAATGGGTCTACCACAACAAGCTAGAGGAGCAAGGTAAAGTGGTAAGGAACAAAGCAAGGTTAGTATCACAAGGTTACAATCAACAGGAAGGTATTGATTTTGATGAAACTTATGCTCCTGTTGCTAGATTAAAATCTATTCGTATGCTACTTGCCTTTGCTAGTTACAAAAATTTCTTGCTATATAAAATGGATGTTAAAAGTGCATTTTTGAATGGTACAATCGAGGAGGAAGTTTATGTTGCTCAACTGGGCTTTGAAAATGACAAGTTACCCAATCATGTTTATTTCTTGCAAAAAGCTCTCTACGGACTCAAACAAGAACCTCGAGTTTGGTATGAGAAACTAAAGAACTTTTTGTTAGATAACGGGTATGTCATGGGAAAAGTTGATTATACCTTGTTTCTAAAACACACTTCTACCCATTTTCTTATAATTCAAATATATGTTGATGATATCATTTTTGGCGGGACTTATCTTGATCTTTGCAAGGAGTTTAGTTCTCTTATGCAGAGTGAGTTCGAGATGAGCATGATGGGTGAGTTGACCTTCTTCCTCGATTTTCAAATCAAGCAAACAAAAGAAGGAAACTTCATCAACCAAGGCAAATACACAAGTGAACTGCTCAAACGCTTTGGGATGGAGAACATGAAGCCAATGGATACGCGCATGTCAAACACCGCCAAACTTGACAAAGATGAAGAAGGTGAAAAGGTAGTTGAGAAGCTCTATAGAGGTATGATTGGAAGTTTACTTTATTTAACTGCCTCTAGACCTGATATAATGTTTAGTGTTGGCTTGTATGCTCGCTTTCAATCTTGCCCTAAGAAATCACATCTTATTGTTGTTAAGAGGATTTTGAGGTACTTAGCCAAAACCCAAAATTTTGGACTATGGTATCCTAAATCAAGGGATTTTACTCTTAGAGCATATAGTGATGCTGATTACGTAGGGTGTTTGGTTGATAGAAAATGCACAAGTGGCACTTGATTCATTCTTGGACCTTGCTTAGTATCTTGGTTCTCCAAGAAACAAAGTATAGTGGCATTATCAACTACCGAAGCTGAATACATTGCAGCTGGGAGTTGTTGTGCACAGGTCCTATGGATGAAGCAAATGCCCCAAGACTTTAACATATTTTTTGATGCTTCTCCTATTTTTTGTGACAATACTAGTGCAATTAACCTATCGTACAATCCTATATCGCATAGTAGAGCCAAGCATATAGAAGTTCGCCATCATTTTCTTCGTGACCACATTGCTAAGAAAGATATCTATATCACACATGTGGATACTAAAAATCAGTTGGCGGACATCTTTACAAAACCTCTAGCTAGAGATCAATTTAACTTTATTCGATCTAAATTGCTTATTGTTGATTTGAATGATCTTGATATCTGATCTAGCTGGTTATCTTTCACCTATATGCTTGCTCATGTCTATCTTCACCTTGTTTTGCCTATATATGCTTGAATGTGCTTCAATTTCTTATCAACATGCCTAGTTTTTGCTTGTTTTTGGGTTTTTATCGAATTTCATGTTTTAGCGCTAAATAGTGCCCAATGATGAGCTAGATGTGCGAAAGTATGTTAATTATGCATAATAGATTGGAAAAATGAATTTAATTGGCATGTATATGGCTAGAATCTAAGAGTGAGATTGTTAGGTCAGGTTGACCTTCGGTCGAGTTTCCACCCCAGAAAACTCGACCGATCAGGAGCCGAGAGCTTGTCTCCAGTGGACCATTCGGTTGAGTTTACCACTCTCAGAACTCGACCGATCCGCGGGCTGAGCCAACTTAAAAGTTAGGATCGGCCGACTATTTTCCCTTGCAACTAGAAAATAGCCGACCGATTCCTTGCTCTCTAGCCCTAAGCTCTCACCCCCAACCCAAAACCTACCGCTCCTAGCCCTAGCTTGACCTCCCAACCTCGTTCTTGACCTTCCCGGGCGCTCGTGGTGGTGTTTTCTTCGGCTTTTGAGGTTTGGTTTTTCTTGTGAGTATGTTTTCTCCTTGTTTTCGTCTCCATGGCTTCCCATAGACAAAAACGTGCTGCTCCTAGCAATGCTCCTACCTCTTCCTCGAATAATCGCTTGATTCCTTTTGATAATACCTCGTTTGTGTCTTTTGAGGCTGTAAATCGGTATAAGGATCTCTTACCTAGATCTCCTTTTCCATTTCGCCCCTTGCTTGACCCAAATCATTTTCAAGTGGTTATTACCTCTGTTTCGAGGCTTCTCGCCAGCCATCACTTGTCTGCCCTAGCGATCGAGAGTGACTACTTTCATAATCATATGTCTAGCACAAAAGCAGTTCACGAGTTCTACACTAATCTGCGTTGGAACTATGATTCGCTATTTCCCCCGCCGAATACCGAAATGGTTTTGTCATCGATGATCGCCGGTCGTCGATTCCAAATCTTCGAGGACACTTTAAATGTCTTCTTTTCTGGAGACAAGGAAAACGACACTTGGCGCAAGGACTATGGAGAGTATTTTGATCTTCTTGACCCGGAAGGCTTTTACAAACACCATGAACTAACTCTACCCGACATTCATCGGTTTTTGAAAAAGCCTGACGTGGCCTACAAGAGGAAGTCCACTCTACCCTCCTCCTCTCTGGACCTTCAGAGGCGTATATTGGCTTTAGTGATCAATTGCAATGTTCACCCAAAGAAAAATCAAACGGACATTGCAAAGAACACTGTGGTCATTATGTATTGTTTGTTAAACAATATCGGTGTCAAATGGGCCAAATACATCTTACACCATATGACCTGTTTTGACTCCGGCAAGAACACCAAAGGCACCCACCCTCCCTATCCGACTATGATTTGTGGTCTTTTCAAGTTCGCCACTGATAAATCCCTCTTTTATGACTTCCACTACCCGGTTGCTAGAAAAGGCGTGTGTATTAGTGAAACCACTCTTCAGAAGGTCGTCCCTATTTTCACCCCTACCTCTGGTGCTTCTACTTCTGCCTCAGCCTCTGCTGCCCCATCCTCCTCTACCTGAGCTCCACCACCGCAACCACATCCCCGCCCTAGCCGTGCGTCCTTTCGTGCATCCAATGAAACTCTCCTTGGATATATGATGCATGAGCAGGCGTACAATCGCCAAGTCCAGGAACACCTGCACCAAGATTTATGTTCAATCATGTCTACCATGAACTTATCATGTGCTTCACCTTATCCCACCTACCAGCCATACCCAGGTAGTGCTTATGCCTCTTATGCATATGAGCATTACTTCCCTACTCCCACGCCCTCTGCTTCCGCTCTACCCCTGTTTGCTGCTGGTAGCTCTGCTCCTACCATCCTTCCACTTCCTACTGGCCCCCTGGCCACCCTGCTCGCCTCTCTGGGAGACTCTGATCCGTCCTTTCCCCAGGCCAACGAGCTTCATGCTCTTGTTATGTCATGGGCTGAGCAGAATGCCCGCTGGCCTGGTCATTCGTTTGGACCCTCTCCTGATGAGGAGATGGCTGACCAGCCCGAGGATGCATATGATGATGAGGAAGACGATGGTGAGGATGCCTCCGACGATGATGGTGGTGATGGTGCTGGATCCGATGCTGGCACTACTGCTCCTTCTGATGGAGACGACGACTACAACCCCGGAGATGATGATGATGCAGTTGATATAGATAGCTTAGATGTTTAGGTGGTTTCTTAGATTATAGTCTAGCATGCCAATCATATACATCTTTCTAGACTCTTTTGTATAAGAAACATCATGGCACATCATTCTGAGTTGTACTATTTCGTAAACTTTGTTTTCTCGCTTTATGGTTGTAGTTGCCTCACTGAGAACATATCTGAGTTGTTTTATCTGTAATGTGCACTTTGGCTATGTACTCTGTCTTATCTTATGCTTTGGTGCCATTTTGAGCTATATTTTGATTATGACTTGGATTGGATGTTCTCTTCCGTGGTTATGTGATGTATGCATTTAAATTACTGTTTCTTTTATTACAACCTTGTTTTGGTTGAGTTCTGGAGAAGACTTGTTTTTACTCTTCTACCCCCCTTCCTTTTTGCTAATGTCAAAAGGGGGAGAAGATAACTCAATCATATTTGTTTTTACTGAGTTGTTATATTGCTTTTGCTTGTGAAATCCTTTTCTTGTTCAATTCACTGTTCTACAAGTCAACTTGCAAAAGGATACATCTTAGTTAAAAATGATATTGCTATATGTAGAAACACTGACCATGCAGGTTAGAGGAAGCTTAGATTGAGGGGAGCAAATTCATATTGTTTGTATCATGAATCCCCCTATCTCGCAAAGCAAAGGTATAACTTTCATATCTTTTTCAATATGTTTGAGGAATGGTTTGTCATTGTCAAAAAGGGGGAGAATGTTGACCTAGAGGTTATACATTACCTATATTTTGATAATGACTTAACCATTCCATTCATGTGTATCTAATATGTGTGTCAAAGATTGTTTACAGGCATTAGGTACATGAAAAGGATCTCAAATCCAAAGCCCTAGAATGGGTCAAGTTCAAGTCAAAATGGCTACAAGTGTGCATTTTGGGATTTCTATGTAAATGACCGTATATGTTATGACCCACGTTTCATTTTACCAGTAAGTACCTTGGTTAGTGCATAATTGAACTAGTTATGTTGAGTTGAGTACATGCTTTTGTTATTAGTGTTTGGAGCTTTGAGCTAGTGTTAATGTATCATTAGCTTGTTTTCTTGTCCTGAGGTTGAGGACAAGTTTGTGCTTAATCCGTTGCCAAAGAAATCATGTGAAACCGATCTATGAGTAAAAAGATATGAGCTTTTTAGTGTGCAGGGACCTATGTGCAATTTTAGAAAGTTTCTTGGCAATTTGCATCCGGCCCCCTGGGCGCCCTTCCTTATCCTTTCCTTCAGTTTTCCTTTATTAGTTCTGTTAACTGACTTTGGAATGAACGATAGTTCATTTCTTTCGGTTGCCGCTTGGGAAAAACAGAGAAGGAGAAAGGGAGAGAGAGCAAGCTAGAGGAGAAGCTAGGCAACCAAGCTCCTTCCTTCTCCGTTCTTCTCCGATTTCTTCATCTTCTCCAGCCAAACCAACCGGCTGCACCATCTTCTTCTTCTTCACCTTCTTCTTCCTCCTGCAGCCATGAAGAAGACGACCATGGAGATGGTCTAGGGAGCAAACGGTGCTTTCCCCTCCGTACTTTCTTCTTGCCAACTGCTTGCTAGGTCAATCCGAAGCTATAGGAGTGATTCAGGTAAGAATCGTCCACTGAATCGACCCCAATCTCCTCTTTTATTTCTGCAATTTCCGCCTCTGCGCAGGTTGCACGGCGTGCAAATCCGTTTTGCACGGCGTGCAACATCACAGAAAGCTTATATCGGGAAATTCCGTTTCTGCGCAGGTGCACGTTGTGCAAAGTCAGTTTGCACGGCGTGCAAAGTTACAGTTAGCGGAACGAGTTTCAGCCCAGGTGCACGGCGTGCAAAATCAGTTTGCATGGCGTGCAAGTCAGTTTGCACGGCATGCAAGGTCAGATTGCACGGCGTGCAAAGGTGCAGAAAAGTAGAACAGAAGTGCACTGAAGGTGCACGGCGTGCAGTCTAGGTGCACGACGTGCACGTTGCTGTAAAGGGCAGAATTAGGCGTGTTTGTGGACGTTTTTCAGTGTATACGAACACACCGAAGTGGGTGACTGGCAGTTCATTTAGAAATCATTATTTAACTCATTTTAAATGCCTATTTGCTTCAGTATCAGTTGATATGACCTTTAAACAAGTGTAGCATGTACATTTTAGTGTGATAAGTTCATTGGAACTTGAAATGCGTGATCAGAATGATGAGAAAGAGGAAATTCTATGTTTAACAGTTGTAATGCGATAATCCTGTTTAATTGTTTATCTGTTAATTAATTAATAGACTTAGGTGCCCTAACACCGTAGAACCCCTAAGAGGTATCTGCAACTTAGGGGTGAAACTCGTGTTGCAACATCATCTGTGCCTGTGTCACAGACAAACGAGGAAAGAGAGGCAGTGTCTAACAACAATCGTGCGTGGGTCACGATGGCACTGGGAAAAGGAAAAACTTGGTTATCTAACACCATTCGTGCTTGTGTCACGAAGGTAACCCTGTGAGACTCTCCTCCTGTGTGCTCAGGTTAGAGGAGGAGTCTAGAGTACTAGAATACTGCAGAGAGGCCCCTGAGTGCCTAGGACCTGCGGTGAGGCCCTTGAGCGTCTGAGAGTACAGTGAGGCCCTTGAGTGCCTGGGAGTCCTGTGCAGACCAGGACAGCAGTCAGACTTAGCATTTTCCAGGTGTGTCGCTAAGTCTTGTACGGTGGGACCGTAGCATGGACTTGTTGCGGATCTTTATATGCAGAGTACACTGCATATATTTAGGGCATAATAATAAAATGAATAAGTAATCATATAGGTTCACAGTAAATTTATATAACTGTTTATTTACTTGAAATACCTGTTGATGCTTAGAAATGTGGTTATTATCTGTATATCTGCTATGTACTGCCCTGCTTGAAATGTATATCTATTTATTTTCAGTTAATAAACCTGACGAGTTGTTTAGTGATAGCTAAGTGAAATGCTATTCACTGAGCGAGTAGGCTCATCCCTCTACTCAAACATTTTTAGGTCAGCAACAACATCAAGGATCAGAAGGATCGTTTCATCCTAACGCTTAGTTGATAAAAGGTTTGTAGTTAGTCTAGTTAGAGGTCTCTTAATCCTTTCCCCTCGATCCTTGGGACATGGTGTGGGTGAGAGAGAGTATGTTTGTGGAATGTGTATAAAGATGTAAATTAACTGTTATGCTTTATTTTATGTCAGATAATGTAATATGTTGTAGATTCTGTTTTTATTGCTATTCAATTTAATAAAGATGCTTCCGCAGTTTGTTTAGTTTCATTTTACAGCATAAATCGGATTATCCTATTAATCTCTTTAAAATGCTTTAAAAAGTGAAGAGTGGTTGGCTTATGTGTAAATCCCATCCTGTCGCGCCTTAATCTCGTGGTCTGTGGTTAGTGTGAGATTGGGGCGTGACAACTCTTGGTATCAGAGCTTAGGTTGAGTACATAGTTACTCAGATTCCAGATCAGGGGACGATAAGAGACCAATAGGATTAAGGTTTAGGTGCCTTTCTTCTATCTGTAGTTTTCCAACAGGAAATATTCTGTTATATCATTGCAGATGGCAGGAAGAGGCTTTGATCATGATGATCAGGCCGAGAGCCATGTTGGCCATGATCCTTTGTATTTGGGTCCAGGTGGTGGTGACTATGTGGATGAAGCATCCCGTATGTACAGGATGTTCCTGGAGGCCAAAGAAAAGTACAAGGCTGATAGGCGAGATTCTTCTTCTACCAGTAGTAAAGATCTGATGCGATCTTATGAGCTTGTAAAGAAGCTTGGTGGCACAGAGTTTAGTGGAACTACAGATCCAGCAGAGGCTGATGAGTGGTTTAGACAGATAGAAAAGGTCTTTCGTCTGATGGGGCTTCCAGAAGATAAGAAGATTAATCATGCAGTCTACCTTTTGACAGGCGATGCAGAGTTGTGGTGGCATGGTGTGGAGGAAAAGAGGGGAGGTACAGAGCTTTCCTGGCAGGATTTCTCTGAGGAGTTTCATCTCAAATTCTATCCACCCACTTTTCTTAATGAGAAAATCAGGCAGTTACAGAATATCAAGCAGGGGAACATGACAGTTACTGAGTATGAAGCGCTTTTCACCCGGTTAGCAAACTTCTGTCCGCAGCTTGTTCCCGACAACATAGAAAGATGCAGAAGGTTTCAAGAAGGGCTAAGGCCAGAGATTTGGCATACAGTTTCTGCTACTAGCAGGAGGAACAGAGAGAACTTTGGCGAGTTTGTTCAGGCTGCCAGACAGGTTGAAGAATCTGTGAATGTTGATAAAGTGCCCGAGTCTAAGAAGAGATCTGCAGATTTCAGTAGAGGGCAATCCAGTAGTGGATACAGAGGTGGAGGTAGAGGTTTCTTTTCTAAACTTGGGCGTGGTTTTGGTTGTTTCGGCAGGCAGAGATCTGAGGATGTCACTACTTCTAGAGGCAGAGGGGGATACAACCCAAGGAGATGGAGTAGCGCGTCTAGAGAGCAGCCATCTGGATCATCTAATTCTGTGACTGGTCCACAGAGGCAGGAGATGCGAGTATGTAATGCTTGTGGAAGGTTCCACCATGGACAATGTGAGGGTTCAAACTATGTAGAGTGTTTTCATTGTGGGCAGATAGGACATATAAAGAAGTTTTGTCCTCAGCTTCAACCAGCAGCATCACAAGCTTCTCAGTCTCAGTTTTATGATGTTCAGAGACAACCTCTAGCTGAAGGACCGAGTTCTTCTGTGTCTTCTGGTTCTAGAGGTGGTGGAGTGTCTAGTGGCAGGAGTGGTCAAAGAGGACAGCGTCGCAGAGGGAGAGCTTCAGCACGTTTCTTTTCTTTGACACCTCAGGAAGGTATAATTTCTTCACAAGTTGTTACAGGAGAAATGTTTTTGTTTAATAGTATACCAGTTTCAGTTTTGATAGATCCGGGAGCTACTCACTCTTTTATACGACGTTCTTTAGTTGGTGAACTTAATCTGTTAACTCAAGAGTTGGCAGATGAGTTAGTGTTGAGGGTTCCACTAGGTGGACCAACAGTTTTATCCGAGTCTTGTCCCGGATGCTTGTTATCTTTTGGAGGTTTTACCTTCGCTGCTAATCTCATACCTTTGGATGTAAATACCTTTCAAGTCATCTTGGGTATGGATTGTCTTGAAACATATCGAGTGCAACTCGATTGTTGGAAAAAGGAATCTACCTTTCAATTAGGTGAATTTTCTTGTGTCTTTACTGGAGACAGGAAAGTTCTACCTACGTGCATTGTATCAGCTGCAGTAGCTGATAAGATGTTACAGAAAGGATGTGAAGCGTTCCTTGCTCATGTGGTTGAAACCAGAGCAGAGAAGAGCACCACCAATGTGTATGATGTGCCTGTAGTTCGTGAGTTTTCTGATGTTTTTCCAGAGGAGTTACCAGGCTTACCTCCTGTCAGAGATATTGATTTTGAAATTCAGGTATATCCAGGTAGTCATCCAGTAGCACTGCCAGCCTACAGAATGGCACCTGCAGAGTTGAAAGAACTCAAGGTGCAGTTGCAGGAGTTACTAGATAAGGGTTTCATTAGACCCAGTTCCTCACCATGGGGTGCTCCAGTCCTGTTTGTTAAGAAAAAGGATGGTACCATGCGTCTCTGTATAGATTACAGGCAACTGAACAAGATCACTATAAAGAACAAGTATCCATTGCCGAGAATAGATGATCTGTTTGATCAGTTGCGTGGAGTGAAGATCTTCTCTAAAATAGATTTGAGATCTGGATATCATCATCTTAGGATTAAGGCTTCTGATATTCCCAAAACAGCTTTCAGAACCAGGTATGGGCATTATGAGTTTTTGGTCATGTCGTTTGGATTGACCAATGCCCCAGCAGTCTTTATGGATATGATGAACCGGATTTTCAAACCGTTCCTAGATCAGTTTATTGTAGTTTTTATAGATGATATTCTGATCTATTCCAGAGACGATGAACAGCACGAGCAACACCTGAGAGTAGTGTTGCAGTTGTTGAGACAACACCAGTTGTTTGCTAAATTTAGCAAATGCGAGTTCTGGTTGGCCGAGGTAGCATTTCTTGGACATGTTATCTCGAGAGGTGGAGTTAGTGTTGACCCTAAGAAGGTTGATTCTGTACTTCAGTGGGAACAGCCTAAGACTCCTACTGAGATCAGAAGTTTCTTGGAATTAGCAGGTTATTACAGAAGGTTCATACAGAACTTCAGTGCGTTAGCATCACCTTTGACACGCTTGACGAGGAAGGATGTACCGTTTGTTTGGTCTGATAACTATGAGAGAAGTTTTCAGATTTTGAAGAAAAGGTTGACTTCAGCACCAGTGTTGGTTTTGCCTGAAGCAGAAAAAGGCTATACAGTGTTCTGTGATGCTTCCAGGAGAGGTTTGGGCTGTGTACTGATGCAAGAAGGCAAAGTGGCTTACGCATCTAGACAGCTTAAGAAGAATGAAGAGAATTACCCGGCCCATGATTTGGAATTAGCTGCTATAGTTCATGCTCTTAAGACATGGCGTCATTACTTGTATGGTGAGACATGTCAGATGTTTACAGACCATAAGAGCTTGAAATATATCTTCACTCAGAAGGATTTGAATTTAAGACAGCGCAGATGGCTTGAGCTGATCAAGGACTATGATGTGACAATCGATTACCATCCTGGTAAGGCGAATGTTGTAGTTGATGCTTTGAGTAGAAAGTCAAGTTCAACAGCTAATGCATTTTCTATGGCATGTTTCAAGAGAGACTTGCTTGTAGATATGCGAAAATTGAACTTGGACTTGGATGTGACTCGACAAAGTGGGTTGATTGCTCAGATGCAAGTCAGACCTACTTTTTATAATCAGATTAAGGAATTACAGCAGAGTGATGATGAGTTGTGGCAAATCATGCAGGATATGTCAGAAGGTAAGAGAGCAGAGTTCAGGTTTTCTGATGAAGGCGTCTTGTATCTTCATGATAGGTTATGTGTACCTGGAAACAGTGAGTTGAAAGAGCATATTCTTGAGGAAGCACATACTTCTATGTATGCTATGCATCCAGGTAACACAAAGATGTACAGGAATCTCAAAGAGTTGTACTGGTGGTCCGGTATGAAAAAGGATGTGGCTGAATACGTGGCTAGGTGCGGGGTGTGTCAGCAGGTTAAGGCTGAGCATCAGAAACCTGCTGGTACTTTGTAGTCGCTTCCTATACCAGAATGGAAATGGGAACACATCACGATGGACTTTGTGGTAGGATTACCCAGGACGCCTAAGGGTTCGGACTCGATATGGGTGATTGTGGATAGACTAACTAAGTCTGCTCACTTTCTTCCTGTCAAGTCAACCTTTGATGTTTCAAAGTTGGCTAAAGTTTATGTGGATGAGGTAATCAGGTTACATGGGATTCCAGTCTCTATTGTTTCTGACAGAGATCGAAAGTTTACATCTAGGTTCTGGAATCAGTTACATCGTGCGTTGGGCACAAAGCTGAGATTCAGTACAGCGTTTCACCCGCAGACAGATGGTCAATCTGAGAGGACCATTCAGACTCTTGAAGACATGCTGAGAGCATGCGTGCTACAGTTCAGAGGTAACTGGGAAGAACACTTAAGCCTAATGGAGTTTGCATATAATAACAGTTACCATTCTAGTCTTGGAATGGCTCCATATGAAGCTCTTTATGGCAGGAAGTGTAGATCGCCAGTTTGTTGGTACGAGGTGGGTGAGAAGGAAATTCTTGGACCTGAGCTAGTTGATGTAACTACAGAGAAGATATCTGTGATCAGGGATCAGTTGAAAGCTGCTCAGGATAGACAGAAAAGTTATGCAGAAAGACGACGTCGACCTCTTGAGTTTGAGGTTGGAGACGAGGTTTACTTGAAGGTTTCACCGTGGAAGGGAGAATTGAGGTTTGGCAAGAAGGGTAAGTTGACTCCTAGGTATATGGGTCCATATCCTATTGTTGAGAGGATTGGACCTGTAGCTTACAGGTTGGATTTGCCGTCTGAGTTGGCAAATCTTCATGATGTCTTCCACGTGTGTATGCTGAAAAAGTGTCATCCCGGTACAGAAAAGATAGTAGATCCAGAACCGGCGCAGCTTAGAACAGATGTGTCCTATGTAGAAGGACCAATGCAGATAGTTGATCACCGGATTAAAAAGCTTAAGAACCGTGAGTTATCCTTAGTGAAGGATTTGTGGAGGAATCACAATATAGAGGAAGCTACGTGGGAGCTTGAATCAGAAATGCGTAACAAGTTTCCTTTTCTCTTTTAGGAATTTCGGGGCAAAATTCTTATAAGGGAGGGAGATTGTTAGGACCCACGTTTCGTTTTACCAGTAAGTACCTTGGTTAGTGCATAATTGAACTAGTTATGTTGAGTTGAGTACTTGCTTTTGTTAATAGTGTTTGGAGCTTTGAGCTAGTGTTAATGTATCATTAGCTTGTTTTCTTGTCCTGAGGTTGAGGACAAGTTTGTGCTTAATCCGTTGCCAAAGAAATCATGTGAAACCTATCTACGAGTAAAAAGATATGAGCTTTTTAGTGTGCAGGGACCTATGTGCAATTTTAGAAAGTTTCTGGGCAATTTGCATCCGGCCCCCTGGGCGCCCTTCCTTATACTTTCCTTCAGTTTTCCTTTATTAGTTCTGTTAACTGACTTTGGAATGAACGATAGTTCATTTCCTTCGGTTGCTGCTTGGGAAAAACAGAGAAGGAGAAAGGGAGAGAGAGCAAGCTAGAGGAGAAGCTAGGCAACCAAGCTCCTTCCTTCTCCGTTCTTCTCCGATTTCTTCATCTTCTCTAGCCAAACCAACCGACTGCACCATCTTCTTCTTCTTCACCTTCATCTTCCTCCTGCAGCCATGAAGAAGACGACCATGGAGATGGTCTAGGGAGCGAACGGTGCTTTCCCCTCCGTTCTTTCTTCTTGCCAACTGCTTGCTAGGTCAATCCAAAGCTATAGGAGTGATTCGGGTAAGAATCGTCCACCGAATCGACCCCAATCTCCTCTTTTATTTCTACAATTTCCGCCTCTGCGCAGGTTGCACGGCGTGCAAATCCGTTTTGCACGGCGTGCAACATCACAGAAAGCTTATATCGGGAAATTCCGTTTCTGTGCAGGTGCACGGCGTGCAAAGTCAGTTTGAACGGCGTGCAAAGTTACAGTTAGCGGAACGAGTTTCAGCCCAGGTGCACGGCGTGCAAAATCAGTTTGCACGGCGTGCAAGTCAGTTTGCACGGCGTGCAAGGTCAGATTGCACGGCGTGCAAAGGTGCAAAAAAGTAGAACAGAAGTGCACTGAAGGTGCACGGCGTGCAGTCTAGGTGCACGGCGTGCACGTTGCTGTAAAGGGCAGAATTATGCGTGTTTGTGGACGTTTTTCGGTGTATACGAACACACCGAAGTGGGTGAGTGGCAGTTCATTTAGAAATCATTATTTAACTCATTTTAAATGCCTATTTGCTTCAGTATCAGTTGATATGACCTTTAAACAAGTGTAGCATGTACATTTTAGTGTGATAAGTTCATTGGAACTTGAAATGCGTGATCAGAATGATGAGAAAGAGGAAATTCTATGTTTAACAGTTGTAATGCGATAATCCTGTTTAATTGTTTATCTGTTAATTAATTAATAGACCTAGGTGCCCTAACACCGTAGAACCCCTAAGAGGTATCTGCAACTTAGGGGTGAAACTCGTGTTGCAACATCATTTGTGCCTGTGTCACGGACAAACGAGGAAAGAGAGGCAGTGTCTAACAACAATCGTGCGTGGGTCACGATGGCACTGGGAAAAGGAAAACTTGGTTATCTAACACCATTCGTGCTTGTGTCACGAAGGTAACCCTGTGAGACTCTCCGCCTGTGTGCTCAGGTTAGAGGAGGAGTCTAGAGTACTAGAATACTGCAGAGAGGCCCCTGAGTGCCTAGGACCTGCGGTGAGGCCCTTGAGCACCTGAGAGTACAGTGAGGCCCTTGAGTGCCTGAGGCCCTTGAGTGCCTGAGAGTCCTGTGCAGACCAGGACAGCAGTCAGACTTAGCATTTCCCGGGTGTGTCGCTAAGTCTTGTACGGTGGGACCGTAGCATGGACTTGTTGCGGATCTTTCTATGCAGAGTACACTGCATATATTTAGGGCATAATAATAAAATGAATAAGTAATCATATAGGTTCACAGTAAATTTATATAATTGTTTATTTACTTGAAATACCTATTGATGCTTAGAAATGTGGTTATTATCTGTATATCTGCTATGTACTGCCCTGCTTGAAATGTATATCTATTTATTTTCAGTTAATAAACCTGACGAGTTGTTTAGTGATAGCTAAGTGAAATGCTATTCACTGAGCGAGTAGGCTCATCCCTCTACTCAAACATTTTCAGGTCAGCAACAACATCAAGGATCAGAAGGATCGTTTCATCCTAACGCTTAGTTGATAAAAGGTTTGTAGTTAGTCTAGTTAGAGGTCTCTTAGTCCTTTCCCCTCGATCCTTGGGACATGGTGTGGGTGAGAGAGAGTATGTTTGTGGAATGTGTATAAAGATGTAAATTAAATGTTATGCTTTATTTTATGTCAGATAATGTAATATGTTGTAGATTCTGTTTTTATTGCTATTCAATTTAATAAAGATGCTTCCGCAGTTTGTTTAGTTTCATTTTACAGCATAAATCGGATTATCCTATTAATCTCTTTAAAATGCTTTAAAAAGTGAAGAGTGGTTGGCTTATGTGTAAATCCCATCCTGTCGCGCCTTAATCTCGTGGTCTGTGGTTAGTGTGAGATTGGGGCGTGACAGTAGAACATCCATGTAATCACTTGTAATGATGAATAGACTTGTAACTTAGATGAGAAAAATGTTTGGGACAAAATTCACCAAGTGCTAATCACTTTAGATGCAAATTAGAAAATTGATTACATGCACTTGGTCGGTCAAGTTTCCTTGGCTTGAAACTCGATCGATCAATCTTGGTCAATTTTCTGGAGATTGCATCGGTCGAGTTTTGCTTTCACAGAACTCGACCGATCATGTAGCTGACCAAATCGATTTTGAAAGGTCGGTCGAGTTTTGTCAGGACAAACTCGACCGATCCTTTGAATATCGGTTTTGTCTTTTACTTGATCGGTCGAGATACCTTTATTGAAACTCGACCGATCGCACTGTACGGAATTTGCAGAAAAAGTGATGTGACCGTTGGTGAACGTTTTTGGGCAAAAATAGAGTCATTTCCTTGAACAAAAAATGGCTATTTTTGTATCCAAGTGTCCCACTACTCAAAGACACACCCTCAACTATAAATAGACCCCCTTGGAGTTCATTCCAAGCTGCTCTTCCATTGCAAACTTGGTGCTAGCATAGTTGAGAGTGTTCCAAGTCTTTGAGCCCCCTTTCTCTCTCTACCTTCAAGTGAAATTCGTGAGTTATGAGTGAGTTAGGTCCCTGTGTATGAGAGCTATCCCTTGTTTGATGTAAAGCTCTCCTTCTTTTCTTCCCACCACAAATTCCCTTTGAAGATTGATTGAAGCTGCTTCTCCAAGTGAAGGAGAGGTTGTTGTTGTTCTTCCCCGAGTGAAGGTGAAGATGATGGCTGATCTTCAAGAGTGAAGATAGCTTGCTGCTCCAGATCCCTTGGTGAAGGTGAAACGTGGAGAAGCTCTCCAAGAGAAGGAGAGGTGCAAGGCAAAGCTCAAGCAAGATAGGTAAATCCTGTATGGCTGAAGACTAAGGTAATATTGGGTAAGTCCTTTGGAGAAGATTAAGAATTTTGCTAGTGGGTAAGTACTTGGTGAGGTAGAAGATCTTGGCTTGTGTTTCTAAGCCCTTGGTTGTGTGGTTTATGTATCTTGTAATCTTATTGTGATATATAAGAGAACCAAGTTACAAATCCTAGAGTCTAACCAACTCTAGGTAGTGGACTGACATTGCTCCTAAGTTTAGGACGTGGAACCACTCTAAACCACATGTCCAAGTGCATGTTATTCATTGCTTCTCATCATTGCTTTGAATGCTAGATTAGGACATCAAATTGCTGCTTGGTTTAGTTTCTGCACTAAGTTTAAATTGGTGGTCTAATCTATTTTGTGAAGTTTGTGAAGCTCTATTCACCCCCCCTCTAGAGCCCATTGATCCAACAATGTCTAGGTTTCTTCAATCGACTATAAAGGAAAAAAGAAGAAGGAAGATCATATTGAAGCTCAAAGATGAAGTCGGGAACTAGGCTACAAATTCTATAAGACTAATGATTATAGTGAAGAAGCACTTCAAATATCACTTTATGGAAAACAAGGGGCAAATGCAAGGAAGAGTCATTAGAGAGTTCATTTTGTCTTTTCTGACTATAAATAATGAAGAAATGGTCTAATGTGGAGCTTTGTAGTCTGAGGAAGAAGTATGGAAGTGTCTCAAAATGATGAATTATTTAAAGGCCTTGGGTCCCCATGGGGTGGGGGTTGATTTCTTACCAAAAATATTGGAGCAACTTGAAATCAAGCTTGTGCAAAACGATCAAGGAAATCTTCCAGGGACACCTGATCAACAACACGATGGTGGATCCTACAAATATCCTTATGCCAAAGATTTTCATTCTTAGTGTTGCAATAATATAAGACCAATTGCATTGAACAATGTAAGTCTCAAGATCATATTGAAGAAAATAATTGAAAGAGTTAAATCTCACCTCCTAGACTAGAGTTTCCCAGTATAGAAGAGCTTTCTTCCTAGATGAAAGATCACAGACAATGTCATTTCAGTCCAAGATATTTTCATTTCATGAGAACTAAAAAGGAAAGACAACAAAGTCTTATTATAATGCTTAATATGTGAAAAGCATATGACAAGTAAGATGGAGTTTCATCATGATACCCTTCAGAGAACTGCTATTTAAGAAACTTGGTGGAAGTCATCATGAACATCATCACTAGAGGGTTAATTTCTACTTTGTGGGATGAGGGAGAGACTCCCCCAGTGTTAGACTTGAAAGGAGTGCTTTAGGGGGATCCTCTTTCACCATATATTTTTGTTCTCTATATGAACAAACTTAGTCATATGATAACGATACTCGAGCTTGAAAATGAATGGAAATCACGATGCAATAATAGAAAGGGGCCTAGTTTAGTATTGATACTCGAGCTTGAGAATGAATGGAATTTGCTCCATCTAAATATAATGGGACTTGGTTTGTCACTTGTGAGTTTTGCAAATGATATTATCTTGTTTGGTGAATTAAGCATAAGGTAGATTACAATAGTAATCACTGTCTGAGTAAGTTTAGTGAAGCGTCATTCCATGTGATAGCTAAGGAAGAATTGAATTTAAAATTTTCCAAAAACACACCTCTGTATCTGAGAAGAAGGATCGGTCTGGTGGCTGGTATCAAACACATAGCGGACTTAGCCTAGAATATTAGAGTCCCAATTTTCAATGGTAAGCCTAGAATCTAGGAGTCCCAGTTTTGCATGGTAAATCTGATAAAGCAATCTACCTAGTAACTATGAGGAATATTCATAATAAGGTGAGTTTTGGTCGAGCAGAACATTGTCACAGGCTAGGGGGGCCACTCTTGATAATTTAGTTATATGTAGCTCAACCAATGTACCTAATGAAATCTACTCAAATGCTTATATAGATATGTGATAGGTTGGATCAAGTGATTAGGAAGTTTATCTGAAGCAGATCCAAGGACCATAGGAAGATCATCTTGGTTATGTGGGATAAATTATCACTGCTAAACATGAGGGAGGTCTAGGCATAAAGGCTTCCAAATAGATTAATAAAGTAGTCATTGAAAAACCTACTGGGATTTCATTATGGATAGAGATGTTCCGTGGAAAAAAACTACAAAAAAGAAATATTATAGACTCAAAGACCAGGGAAACAAAAGTGGGTCGAGGTTGTGGAAGTTTTTACTCATTCAAAAAGAAGATTAGATAGAAAAATGAGGTAGATTCATCCTTAATGTGAAGAATAACAATGCTAAAATTGGTAGTTGGGTCCAAAACAAAATCAAGCATGTCCTCAAAGTGGCTAATAGGATAGTGCATGTGGTGGTAGATTTTAAAGTCTTCTCCATGACCAGACATGATTGGAACTAGAATATGTATTTCATTACCCACTGGTTCGAAAGAGAGACCTATGAGAGGTTATTGAGCATGTGTATGTCTCATCCTAAACCTGGTGAGGGTGTGTGGAGATGGATAGGCAACCAATCTCATCAATTCAATACCAAGGAATCTTACATAAAGTTAATCAAATCCATCAGGTGAAAATCTAATGGGAAATGGTCAATTATATGGAAGCTCAACGTTTGACAAAAAATCAAATTCTTGCTTTGGATTTTCCAGCATGGAGGGTTGATGAATAATGTGTTTAGAGAGTGAAAACACTAAATTTTGGATGTGAGTTGGGAAAGGTGTGGGATACATGAGGAGATTGTGTTGCATGTTGTACGTGATTGTGAGTTAATTCCTAAAATTTGAGAAACATTATAATTAGAGGCTAGAGAAAATGATTGTCAGCGATGGATATGAAGAAGGGGTTCTGATGAAGGAGATCTTGTTTGGTCCATTGTCAGTGCCTACAAAGGTTGAGTATCCAGAAACAGCCCCATCTTCAATAATAGATGCGTGGAGAATGTGAGGTGCAAAGAGAGGTGAATTAATAGGTGAAGATGTGCAATGTGGCATTCAACAATACTATATTAACCAATCTAATACTATGGAGATCTAAGGTCGAGCAAGAACCTGGAGAATGAGATGAGGCTAAATGTGGACGTTGCTAGGGTTAAAACGAAGCATAGATTATCTTTAGGGTTTGAGATTAAAAAAAAACTCAAATGGGGTTTGAGTCTATGGAGGATATAGAAAGACCCCATGAGAGAATGTGTTAGAAAGACAAAT